>OY992897.1:57581820-57636820 GCA_963921405.1 Cepaea hortensis | reverse complement strand
TTTATCTGTCCGTCTCTTCTTTCTCTGAGCGTCGAGCGTCGGCCAGATCCCCTCGTCACTCCTCGCTGCCTCAGTCTTGCCAGACCATGGTGATCCATTTGCTCCTCCGAGGTGTACACGTGCTCCCAGAAGGCCGCAACCACGTCTGCCTTGTCATACATAAATACTCCACCAAGTTTTGCCGAGCCAGCAATCTGTCCGCCTGTTCATTCCCCAGCACACCGGCATGCCCCGGAGAAAAGATCCAGGTGATGCTTGCCACCCGTGATCTCCGAAGCGAAGCAAGCCACTCTGCACGAAGCCTGCCTGTCCTCACCTTCCTCATCATGCTTTCTAAGTCAGTTGCAATCACGGTGTGTGTATGTATCGTGTTCTCCATCCAGCGGAGAAGAGAAAAACCACGACATAGATGGATTCAAGATGTGATAAATAATTTACAAATGTCATCAGGAAAGATTGATTCAAGGTGTTATTAATAATTTACAAACGACAGTAACATAGATGGATTCAAGATGTGATAAAATTATTTACACATGGCAGCGTAGATGGATTCAAGACGTGATAAATAATTTACATCTAGGAAATATAGATGTAATCAAGATGTGATAAATAATGTACACATGGCAGCAGCATAGATGGATTCAAGATGTGACAAATAATTTACATATGACAGCAACATAGATGGATTCAAGGCGTGATACATAATTTACACATGAAACCAGCATAGATGGATGCAAGATGTGATAAATAATTTACATCTCGGAAAAATAGATGTTATCAAGATGTGATACAAAATGTACATAAGACAGCAAAATAGATGCATTAAATATGTGATAAATAATTTACAAATGCCAGCAGCAAAGATGGATTCAAGATGCTATTAATAATTTACAATTGACAGCAACATAGATGGATTTAAGATGTGATAAATAATTTACACACGACAACAACATAGATGGATTCCAGATGTGATAAATAATTTACAAATGCCAGCAGCTAAGATGGATTCAAGATGTTATTAATTTACAAATGACAGCAACATAGATGGATACAAGGTGTGATAAATAATTTACAAATGACAGCAACATAGATGGATTCAAGATGTGATAAATAATTTACAAATGACAGCAACATAGACGGATTCATGATGTGATAAATAATTTGCAAATGACAGCAACATAGATAGATTCTTCTTCTTCTGCTGCTGCGTTCATCCGGATATTTTTTTTTCGGATGTGACTGCGTTGTGCCTGTTTACAGCAGAGCTGCGTTCTTGCGCCGTTAGGCCGACACATCCGACTTCTGCGGGCATTTGTTGACCGGGTTAACC
This sequence comes from Cepaea hortensis, assembly GCA_963921405.1. NCBI lineage: Eukaryota > Metazoa > Mollusca > Gastropoda > Stylommatophora > Helicidae > Cepaea > Cepaea hortensis. The sequence goes on along the minus strand of OY992897.1, from coordinate 57,635,490 downwards.
TTCCGAAGAGGTAGATTCAAGATGTGATAAATAATTTACAAATGACAGCAACATAGATGGATTCAAGATGTGATAAATAATTTACACATGAAAGCAGCATAGATGGATTCCAGATGTGATAAATAATTTACAAATGCCAGCAGCTAAGATGGATTCAAGATGTTATTAATTTACAAATGACAGCAACATAGATGGATACAAGGTGTGATAAATAATTTACAAATGACAGCAACATAGATGGATTCAAGATGTGATAAATAATTTACAAATGACAGCAACATAGATGGATTCAAGATGTGATAAATAATTTACAAATGACAGCAACATAGACGGATTCATGATGTGATAAATAATTTGCAAATGACAGCAACATAGATAGATTCTTCTTCTTCTGCTGCTGCGTTCATCCGGATATTTTTTTTTCGGATGTGACTGCGTTGTGCCTGTTTACAGCAGAGCTGCGTTCTTGCGCCGTTAGGCCGACACATCCGACTTCTGCGGGCATTTGTTGACCGGGTTAACCTTCCGAAGAGATAGATTCAAGATGTGATAAATAATTTACAAATGACAGCAACATAGATGGATTCAAGATGTGATAAATAATTTACACATGAAAGCAGCATAGATGGATTCCAGATGTGATAAATAATTTACAAATGCCAGCAGCTAAGATGGATTCAAGATGTTATTAATTTACAAATGACAGCAACATAGATGGATACAAGGTGTGATAAATAATTTACAAATGACAGCAACATAGATGGATTCAAGATGTGATAAATAATTTACAAATGACAGCAACATAGATGGATTCAAGATGTGATAAATAATTTACAAATGACAGCAACATAGACGGATTCATGATGTGATAAATAATTTGCAAATGACAGCAACATAGATAGATTCTTCTTCTTCTGCTGCTGCGTTCATCCGGATATTTTTTTTTTTGGATGTGACTGCGTTGTGCCTGTTTACAGCAGAGCTGCGTTCTTGCGCCGTTAGGCCGACACATCCGACTTCTGCGGGCATTTGTTGACCGGGTTAACCTTCCCGGAGATAGATTCAAGATGTGATAAATAATTTACAAATGACAGCAACATAGATGGATTCAAGATGTGATAAATAATTTACACATGAAAGCAGCATAGATGGATGCAAGATGTGATAAATAATTTGCATCTCGGAAACATAGATGTAATCAAGATGTGATAAATAATTTACATCTCGGAAACATAGATGTAATCAAGATGTGATAAATAATGTACACATGACAGCAAAATAGATGGATTCAAGATGTGATAAATAATGTACATAACAGCAACATAGATGGATTCAAGATGTGATCAATAATTTACATGACAGCAACACAGATGGGAGTTTGTTAGTTTGAAGTCTTACCGACAAACGGGCACACGACAGTGTGGATGCGGACTTTATGACCACTTGCACACTGACGAGTGAGGTAATAAAAATTGCAAGTGTCCTGTTTTGAAGATTTCTTCTTCTTCTTCTTCTTCTTCTTCTTCTTCTTCTTCTTCTTCTTCTTCTTCTTCTTCTTCTTCTTCTTCTTCTTCTTCTTCTTCTTCTTCTCCATCTTCCCCTCCTCCTCCTCCTCCTTCTTCTCCTTCTTCTTCTTCTCCTTCTTCTTCCTCTTCTTCTTCTTCTTCTTTCTCTTAAGTGGATTTGTGTGTGGGTAGGTGTGTTAGTGGGGATGTGTGGTCGGGGGATGTGTCTTTGGCTGGATGGTTGGGGATGTATGGGTAGGTGTGTTGGTGGGGATGTGTGGTCGGGGGATGTGTCTCTGGCTGGATGGTTGGGGATGTGTGGGTGGGTGGTGGAGGAGATATGGATGAGTGAGTGTTGGTGGGTTATGGGATGGGTGGAGGATGTGTGTGTGGGTGGGGTGATGTGTGTAGGTGTGGGATGTGCGTGAGTGGGGGGTGGGTGCATGTATGTGTGCCTGGGTGTGTGTGTGTGTGTGTGGGTGGGGGACGTGTGTGTGTGGGATGTGTGGTGGGTAGGGGGTTGTGTGTAGTTGGGGGATACGTGTGGGTGAGGGATCGGTGAATGGGTGGGGGACGTATGTGTGCATGGAGGCGTGTGTGTGTGGTTGGGTGGAGGATGCGTGGGTGGATGGGGGATGTGTGGGTGGGTGGGTGTTGTGTCTCATAACATGGAATGTGCATTGTTTATGTCTACAACATTCATTTGACAATATTTTTCCTATGTGAATATATCATGCAGTATTGATGAACGAAAGATGAGTGGTTGGAAGGGCTGAATGTAAGACGGGCCTGCGTGCCCAATTTGTTACCCTTCGAAAATAAAGTCCGTTCGTTCGTTCTATTGCTTGTACTTCTAATCCGTGTCATGCCGCTTCGATAATCATGTCTGTCGGCAGCCTCCTGTCTCGTGTGCTGAGAATAAATTCTGATACACATGTTCTGCCATGCCATGGTGTCAAACTGTCAGGAATCTTCTCTTGTGGTCCCCTCCTGCATCTCCTCCCTCCCAACTTTCCGCTTGGCGCGATGTATTCCTCCTTTCCCCTTCTCATGACATGCCCAAAGAACGTGGTTTGTCTTCTTTTAAAGGGAGTATCCGGTCTTCTTTGTGAATTAACGACTGCCAAGATATCTTTATTATTCTTGTTATCCGGCCGCTGTGGTCTCATCCTCTTCCACAAAAGCACATCTCCGAAGCCTCCATATAATTTTTCACTAGTCTTCATATTGCCCATGATTCGTTTCCTTACATCAGGATTGGCTCGATATCACTCTAAAGAACTAACCTTAACAATCTTGCCTACTACCTATTTACACTACCAATATAATCTTATATTTACTCCACACTGACAATGTTTCCTTCTAACTACCTCACTCTAACAATCTTTCATTGTGTCTGAAAATTTGTTCTTCTGACTATCTCGACACAACATACTATTCTTCTAATTTTCTCGCTCTAACAGGCTTTCTTTCTAACTACCTGACCCTAACAATCTAACCTTATATCTACTTTACATAAACAGTGTGTCCTTCTAGCTGCCCCACCCTAACAATTTAACCTTATATCTACTTTACATTGACAATGTATCCTTCTAACTACCTCACACTAAGAATCTTTCTTGTTATCTAACAATGCATTTTTTTTTATTCTGAGTACGTCACAACAACACTCGCTCTTGTAACCTTCTCACCCAAACAATCTGTCCTTCTATCCTCTTCAATATAGTAACATTCTCTCTCTCTCTCTCTCTCTCTCTCTCTCTCTCTCTCTCTCTCTCTCTCTCTCTCTCTCTCTCTCTCTATTGGGTGGGTGAGTGTGTGTAGGTTGGGGGATGGGTGGGGGATGTGTGTTTTGGTGGGTGCGGGATGTGTAGGTGGGTGGGGAGAGATTGTGTGACTGGGGGATGTGTGTAAGTTGGGGATGTGTGGGTGGGAGCGGGATGTGTGTGTGGGTAGGTACGTGATGTGTGGGTCGGCGGGGGATGCGTGTGGGTAGGTTGGAGGATGTATGTTTGGGGGATGTGTGTTTGGCTGGGTGGCTGAAGGTGTGTGGGTGGCGGAGGATATATGGGTGGGAGAATGTGTGTGTGTGTGTGTGTGTGTGTGTGTGTGTGTGTGTGTGTGTGTGTGTGTGTTGAGAGATGTGTGTAGGTTGGGGGGGGGTGTTGTGGGTAGGGGATGTGTCGGTGGGGGTGGGTGGATGGGTGGGTGGGGCATTTATGTGTACCTGGGTGTGTGAGTGGGTGGGTGGGTGATGTGTGGGTGGGTGAGGAATGTGTCTCACAACATGGTAATATGCACTATTTATGTTTACAATATTCATTTGACAATGTTGTTTTCTTTATAAAAGTATCACGCACTATTGATGAACGAAAGATGAGTGATTGGAAAGGCCGAATGTAAGACAGGCCTGCGTGCCCAATTTGTTACCCTTGAAAATAAAATTCATTCTCTCTCTCTCTCTCTCTCTCTCTCTCTCTCTCTCTCTCTCTCTCTCTCTCTCTCTCTCTCTCTCTCTCTCTCTCTTCTCTCTCTCTCTCTCTCTCTCTCTCTCTCTCTCTCTCTCTCTCTCTCTCTCTCTCTCTCTCTCTCTCTCTCGTCTATCCACATAACTCTAATAATATTTCCCTCTATCATCTTCCCCCTAACACAGTAACCTGTTATCTGCGCAATTCTAAAGACCCCTCTTTTCACGCATTCGTCCCTTAGACTGTCTCCTCCAACTTACCTCGCCCGACGAATCCTTCTCTCAATAGAAACCTCACATATCACATCTTTCACAATATCCTAGAGAATTTCCCATTGACTGCCTGGATTCTATCGGCTGCTTATCGGTTGCCCAGATAAACACTTTAGACTGCATTTGTATGCTTGCCATGGTGGCTCTATTTCTAATAGTAAAGCGCATTTATATTCATTGAATTTTCACATGGCTGTGAGTTTGTCTGTGTCGACTATAGAAAGTGTCATGCTTTTTCAACGAGTTTATATCGTTTCTTTTTCTGCAAACACAGTTGATTAACTTAGAGACCATCAAATTTTTTGTTCAATTACATTTATCTATCTATCTATCTATCTATCTATCTATCTATCTATCTATCTATCTATCTATCTATCTATCTATCTATCTGTCTGTCTGTCTGTCTGTCTGTCTGTCTGTCTGTCTATCTATCTAAGTTTATATCTATCTATCTATATATCTATCTATATATCTATCTATTCCACATAGCTATTGACAAGTGCCACACCATTATTTAATATTACTGAATGGTGTAGTGTTGATTGTTGCATTTTACCCATGCATTTATAATGCATATCTTTTATATTGTTGTTGTTCTCTGTTAGCCTTGAATGATGTGTGGATGAAATATTGTATGAACGAGAGTGATCGAAGGGCAGAATGTTAGACGGGCCTGGGTGCCCAATTCTTAACCTTTTGAAAATAGTTTTTTCGTTCGTTCTATCTATATATTTATCTGTCTGTCTGTCTGCCTGCCTGTCTGCCTGTCTGGTTTGGTCTGGTCTGACCTTGTCTGGCCTGGCCTGGCCTGGTCTGGCCTGGCCTGGTCTTGTCTGGTCTGGTCTGGTCTGGTCTGGTCTGGTCTGGTCTGGTCGGGTCGGGTCGGGTCTGGTCTGGTCTGTCCTTTCCTGTCTTGTCTTATCTATCTATCTATCTCTTTCTACATATCTGTCTGTCTGTCGGTCTGGTCTGGTCTGTCTGGTCTCTCTGTCTGGTCTCTCTGTCTGCCTGAATGCCTGTATGTCTGTCTGTATGCCTGTGTATCAATCATTCTGTGTATCAATCTGTCTGTTTGTGTATCTAGTGATGTATACATCAATGTGTCTACATCTGGTTAATTTGCATGCACAAATAAGTTATTGGAATTTTCCATATTTAAATACCACTTTCTTTAGAGGACATCAGATTTACAATGTTATGTGAATGTAATACAGGATTTCGGACTTACAATGTTATCTCAATTTAATACAGGACATCGGAGCTTCAATGTTATCTAAATGTCTATGCTTATATATTTATTTTGTGAGAATGCTCATTTACTAATTATTGTTGCATGTTTTGGGAGCCGCAATAATGCAGTGGATTTGCGCACATTCCTATCGCCCTGGTAGTCACATGTTCAAATTCTCATCGAGACGGAGGTTATTTTTGCATTGACCTCAGCTGTCAGGTCAACTCATCTTAAAATATGCACCAGGAATTGTTCTGGGAAGTAAACTCGACCGGCATTGATGTTGACTTCATCACCCATCGAGCACCGATTGATCTATAAAGATATGGAATTAACATGACATACGTAATACTCTTCCCTTGGTACAAAATGAGTAGTAGGGTACCTACTACTAAAATGTTCGTTAACTTCACTTTACTAATTTGTTAACTTCACTTAATCATGTTACCTCGGTCTCTGTTAAGATGTTTTGCGTTTCCCCGCTTTGAACTCAAGTGTAGCCCATACATGAGAGTACTATTTCTAGTGCACTGGGTTTATTTTTTGGGTGTGGATTAGCTTTCCGTATTACCAGTGCTCGTCGTTATCAGGCGAACCCACTCCGACTTCAGAGGTACTTGTAATTTCCTTCCCCAAGTCAAAGACGAGAAGTCATCATTTGAGTCCAACTGACCGGTGTATTGGGTTCAACCCCTTACCACAACATCAGCACACCAGATGTTCAAGAAGGCTCACTCTTATCAATTCAGCCATGCTGACCTCCTTGCTAAGATATAAAATATAGTGACCGAAATAGTTTTATCTCTAACTGTTCCAGTCACAGACAAGTTTGATGAATTAAGCTGTTTCAATCAATATTAATTGGTGAACCCTTCGAGGCCACTTAGACAGTTCATAAATAAATATACACGTTTTGTTTGGCTCTCGTAGAAGTAGGGGAAAGAATTCTTCTTCTGCGTTCATCCAGAGTTTTTTTTTTTTTCCGGATGTGATTGCTTTGTGCCTGTTTACAGCAAAGCTGCGTTCTTGCGCCGTTAGGCCGACACATCCGACTTCTACGGGCATTTGTTGACCGGGTTAACCATCCCGGGGAAAAAGAATTCGAGACTAGAGGAAAGCTATAGTTACCGACCGTGATTCGAATCTGTCACCTCCAAATGACAACAGCGTCTTAGTAAATATAGCTTTCACTTTGTATGTTGTCTATCTTGTGCAGTGGTTCTCAACCGGTGGGGAATTTCCCCCCCCCCCCGGGGGGTTATTTTTGGGTTTCCAGGGGGGTCGGGGGGGATTAAGATTACTTCAAGATTGCATTAATACAAAAACCAGTTACTTGATATTTTTTTCCCTCTAAATTTTACTGTTCTGTACTTCTCGCCCTAATGAAATTCGTTTTATAACGTAAGTAGACCCACAAATCACGTTTTATGTAGATGTCTAGACTTGTTCTAGTATGTGTTATTAAATTTAGCTTCCATTTTGTGTATACTGTGTAAGGGTTGGGGGAGGGAGATTTACAGGGAGGAAATTCGAAAAGGGGGGGGGGGGGGAATGACGTTCTGAACATATGGTAAAGGGGGGGGGGCATGGGCCTAAAAAGGTTGAGAACCACTGTTCTAGTGCGACTTGTAGTCCCCTACTTTTACGAGCGGCAAACAATACGTGTGTATTTATTTATGAACTATATGGTTTCAATGAGAGTCACTGTCCTTGAAAGTTGGGACAAGAGTTCTTACGTGTTACATAGATCATGCGAATCATGGACAATTAGTTAACAGGCGAAAAAATCCATGGGAGCCTTGGACATGTGGTTTTATAGAAGAATGCTGAAAATTAACTGGACAGCCAAATAAGAGCAATCAGGATGTTTTAAGGGAAGCTGAGTCGCAAAGACAACTTATCACAAACATCAGAAAGAGGCAGTCATCCTTTCTTTTTTTTGCCACGTTATGAGAAGACAAAAACTAGAACATGTTATGACAACCGGAAAGATTTGCGGAAAGAGATATAGGGGAAGACAGCGTGAGAAGATTCTTGAATGTCTTGTGTCATGGCACGGAAGGGACTCAACGCACGAATTGATCTATGCCATCGGAGATCGTAATTTGTGGAGAAGCATGATCGCCCACGCCAGCCGACACGATACTGGATGATGAAGATCGTTTCAATGATGTTTCTGTCCTCCACCAGCTGGCACTCCCGTGTAGTATTTTGTTTGTACTTTCAACATACGAAAATTCATTCAGATCCATCTTTTCGCCACAAATAACTAATTTTTCTTACAAATATGAATTTCAGCTGATTCGTCAATATCAGGGAACCGATGTGGCTTAGTGACTAAACGTTTGAGTTCCCGCCTGGCGGTCATAGGTTCCAAGTGGCATCGATTCAGATTATTTAAATATACCTAGTCATCCAGGCAGACCCATCTAAAGATATGTACCACAAGATGTATTGGAACGTACAAACGGCTAGAGTGGTAGTGAAACGTCACACTTACCAGTGCCGATTTGCCTATACACATATGGGTCTACCACTCTCAGCTCAGTACTTCTGGGGCCGAATTAAATCACCACTTATTTTTGTTTTTGAATAACGAAGACACAAACCATATACAGTACGATTTATTGCCTGGCATATTTCGCTGCATCTTGTCAGGTACTTACTGCAGATGTCACTCAACATAGAGTAAAATAATTAGAATCATCGTTCAATCTGAAATATAAACATGTTCACACAGTAATATCAGTTGTTTACCATGGTAATTTTAAACTGACTATCATGTCTTTCTGTTGGCACAAAACTGGCTTGTGCAGATGGATCAGGAGATGCAGCGAAATGTGCCAGGCAATAAATCGTACTATATATGGTTTGTGTCTTCGTTATTCAAATCCACTACGGGAAAATATTGTTTTATTTGTGTTTTAATTTTTCGTCATTATAAAAACACCACTATCATTATTATATTCGGAGGTCAGCATGCCCGAAAGGATAAGACCGCTCGCTCTTAACCTTCTGGTGTGCTGATGGTGAAGTAGCGCGTTCAACCTCTACACCGGTCATTCATTCATTCATTCATTCTTTCATTCTTTCATTCATTCATTCATTCATTCATTCATTCATTCATTCATTCATTCTTTCATTCATTCATTCAGTAGCCTGTCCTTTGCAGAACCTCGCTCCCATAACAACCCTCCGGAAAACTTCTCGATCACAAGCAAGATGTCTGATAAACCCATCTGGAGATCATCCGCCACATCCTGCATCCATCTTCTCTTTGGCCTTCCTCTTCCTCTCTTCCCATGCATATATCCTTCCATTATTGTTCTCTCCAAACTTTCATGACGTTTCAAGAACACCAGTCAGTTGGACTAAAATGTTCATTTCGTGTCCTTGACTTGGGGACTTCAATTTCAAGTACCTCAGAAGTCGGAGTGGATTCATCTGATGGCAAGGTACAGAGAAAGCTAGTCTGCATGCAAAAATCAGTCTAGTGTTGACTACGCTTCAGTTCAAAGAGTTAAAGTTAGTTGTAAATCCTTTACAGGACGTGCCAGTTAATCCCAGCATTTTTGAGCTATTTGTGATTTCTTGGCAACTTTACGTTCAGTAGTTTGCCACTGCTTTCTTAACGACCGTCACTCATACTATTTTATAAAAACCAACGCAGGGCGGTCTGCTGCCAAATCGACCGCAGCTGTGTTTCGAACGCGGTATGCGGGAATACGAACTGCATCCGTAACTTGCATGGCTTCGCCACATGGCATATTCCGGTCAAGACTAGATCTGATTCGAGAAATAAAAAAGAAATCAAAATAGAATTAACACAAATCTCCTTGTCGGCTAAAACTTCTTAATTGTTGTCCTTCTTTCTCATTTCCATTCACCCGATACTACCCGGCTGACAGGCTTGTGTGGCTGTGAAACGTTCCTTCCACTGATTAATTTATAACGAGGAAATGTTTCTCTTTCATTTAAATTTAACGTTTCGTCGGATTTAACTGCAGTCATCGCCGCTGCTTGTCCATATATTTTTATTTTCCACAGATTTTACCACAGATCGAACACGTTTCTGTGTGAAATGTTACTTCAGTTCTGTTCTAAATCCCTTAATACGTACAGTAAAGTTTTCTTTTAATCTTTTTCACACTGACAAAATTGTTTCTTCGGTATTAAAAAAAGGAAATGTATTGCATGTCCTTCACAGGACGTAGCAGTCAACCCCAACACTTTTTTACGTTCAGTAGTTTGCCATTGCTTTCTGAACGACCGGCGCCTATACCTTTTTCGAAAAAAACTAGCACCGCTGTGTTTGGAACCCGGGTATACAGTATTACGAATCGCGTCGGTTACGCCTTCGCCAAGAAATTCGGTATTCTTAGTATAGCACTTATTATATATGTTGCTTTTTTCCCTGTTAAAGCAGACTTATCTTCTGTATTTTAACGACATAGCTATTATAATATTTGTTTTATTCCTTTAACAACTCCCAATTATCACATATTTCAATCTGACTACTTCATAAATGACGTATGCTTGTTTATAAGCACCTAATGTGTACCATATCTTTGTATCTGAGAACATACATCTCACAGCCTCGGAATTATCACAATTGTTTATCTGAGTCTTAGAATTACCACACCTTAAGCGTGGACGGTCATGTTTCGCCAATCACTCGATCACCAGTGTTCTTCTATCGACCAAACCACGTGGCCAAGCCATCCAGTTATTTACTTCTTTACGTTCCTCTTGTTCTCTTCCCCTCGATCTTGCCAGTTGTCACCAAGTTCTCCAATTTATTTCTTCTCATAACCAGACCCAAAAATTGTAACTGTCTACGTCTAATTTGTCTATTTTATTTGTTTCTTGGGGGACATGGTCATTAGTTTTTCTGTCTGTCCATGGTATTCTTTGCATTTTCCTCAGAAACCACATTTCCAAAACCATCAGATGTTTTTCAGCTTATTTTCTGTATTGCTGTACGCTTTGTTTCATTTTTTTTTTTTTTAATACAATTTTATGTTACTATTTATTATTGTTCTTATTTTGAATTAATCATACCGAGAGAGAGACCAACACCTTCCAGCTGTTTAGGGCCTCAAAAGGCCTTCTTTATACGCCTGCATTAATGAATATGTGCATTCCAAAATAATGTAGTCCTTTAGTGAATGTAAACACAGAAGTCACAAACAATATGTTTCCCGATTTATTGCCTGGCATATTTCGCTGCATCTCTTCAGGTGCATACTGTAGTTATATATGTCATATGGCGTGAATAAATAAATAATACTTCATAACAACTGAAACACATTGTTACAGGTATTATTCGAATGTGGAACATCTGTAATACCCACTTCATATGATATGTAACATATATATATATAGATATATGTCTGTGAGTGTGTGTGTGTTTTTTTGTTTTCGTTTGTCTGTCTCTTCCTTGTCCAGTATGTTGCCTTCTAGCACTCTCGCGTCTTATAATGTTATCATTCAGTTCCTATGAATTCACTTATTTTGCATCACTTTAACCCCAGGAAGCTGCACGTTGGAGGCCTCATCATCACTGCCCTGGTGCTCCTGGGGTTCAACAGTCACGCGATGGTCACCTCGCAGATGCACAGCATAGAAGGGGACCACCAGTGTATCAGCAAAAAAAGCTACGCTCATTTCATGAAGATCTGGCAGTGGGTAGATGCGGCAATTTACGCCATATTGCCGGCTACGCTCATCATTGTCATGAATGCTCTCATTGTGCACGGGATTCGCCGCTCGGCCAAGATTCAGGTATTCCGTTGTGGTTAATGCTATAGTTAGAATTACAGACAATCTATGACATTTACCGCTCGGTAAAGATTACGGTAGTCCATCTCGGATAATTCTATAGTTAGGCTTACAGACAATCTATGACATTTACCGCTCGGTCAAGATTAAGGTTGTCCATCTCGGATAATTCTATAGTTAGACTTACAGACAATCTATGACATTTACTACTCGGTCAAGTTTAAGGTAATCCATCTCGGATAATTCTATAGTTAGACTTACAGACAATCTACGACATTCACCGCTCGGTCAAGATTAAGATAGTGCATCTTGGATAATTATATAGTTAGAGAGACTTGCATCGCTCAGACAATCCAGGACATCCACCGCTCGGCCAAGATTCGGGAATCATTTTGGTTAATTCTATAGTTAACTTACAGACAATCCACGGTATCCACTGTTCGGCCAAGATTTAGGTTACTCCATTGTGGATAATTATAGTTAGAGAGACTTACTATCTTGGTTAATTCTATAGTATGAGAAACTTACAGACAATCCACGGCATCCACCGTTAGGCCAAGATTCAGATATTCCATCTTGGATATTGCTATAGTTAACTTACAAACAAATTCACGGGACCACCGCTCGGCCAAAATTAAGATATTCCATCTTGGTTAATTCTATAATTAACTTACAGACAAATTCACGGGGTCCATCGCTCGGCCAAGATTCGGGTATTCCATCCTGGTTAATGATTGATTGATTGATTGATTTAGGAATCGACATCACAGCATTCGGGGCATTCCCATAAGTGCTCCGTCCCCATCCTCAGCAGCCAGCGAAGAGTTCCAACACTAATAGTTCCAGTAGCAATCTGATTATAAGTCCATCTCGCCTTTCCTCTGAGCGTTGAGCGTCGGCCAGATCCCTTCGTCACTCCACGTTGTCTCATTCTTGCCAAACCATGGTAATCCATTTGCTCCTCCGAGGTGTGCACGTGCTCCCACAAGGCCGCAACCACGTCTGCCTTGTCATGTATCAATACTCCACCAAGTTCTGCAGAGCCAGCCAATCTGCCCGCCTGTTCATTTCCCAGCACACCGGCATGCCCCGGAGAAAAGATCCAGGCGATGCTTGTCACCCTTGACCTCCGAAGCGAAGCAAGCCACTCCACACGAAGTCTGCCCGTCCTCACCCTCGTCAGCATGCTTTCTGAGTCAGTTACAATCACGATGTGTGTGTGTGTGTGTGTGTGTGTGTGTGTGTGTGTGTGTCGTATTCTCCATCCAGCGGAGAGCCGCAGTGACTGCCTCCACTTCCATTCTTAAGCTGGATGTTGTGGTATCATATGCCAGGCTCTCCTGCCCCAAACATCGACCATTAGCTTTGGCAACCCCCAGCCACTTCTCTCACCTCTCGACACCGAACCATCTGTGTAGATAATTACATCACCCGGGCGAGCATTGTCCTGAATTAGTTGCTGGATTTCCACTTCCGTGGCCCCTGCTGGCCACTCCCTGCACTCCCGGCTTAATGTGATTATAACTCTGCACAATTCTGACTGCTCCGCTGGCAGTCTGACCCACTCCTCTCCACGCCTAATGTTCTCCAAGGGGCACACCTGTCTGATCGTATCCTCCGCCTGAGCCATCCATGATTTCCCTCTTATCAGTCGCTGACCCTTAACTGCGTCCAGTGCCTCATGCAGTGGGTGGTCTGTGTCTGCAGCTACTCTGAGGTATGCCTTCGCCTGCATCACCTTGAGCCTACCAGCAACAGTCGGCAGACCAAGAATGTAACGCATACACACTACTGGGTGTTAGTTAGTTAGTTAGTTAGTTAGTTAGTTAGTTAGTTAGTTAGTTAGTTAGTTAGTTAGTTAGTTAGTTAGTTAGTTAGTTAGTTAGTTAGTTAGTTAGTTAGTTAGTTAGTTAGTTAGTTAGTTAGTTAGTTAGTCGACAGATCATCCTCATTGCACATCGAACCATTTAGTCTCCTCTGCTGTGTGTCCACCGTGACGAGGTAGAGGGGCTTGTGCGTCCCGATGACCCCAAGAGCTATGCCGACAGTAGCACAGCTACTGGTAGGGCCACCCATGTTGGACAGGTCAAGGGAGAGGGACCAGACGAAGAGACACACAAACCTGCTGCCTTGTAGGTAGACTGGGGACAGTCAAAGGCTAGGGAAAGCATCCCGAATAAATGCTTGTCGAAATCGGATGTACTGAGCCACAGGCTTGACAAAGCAGTGCAACGTAAAACCTGCTGCCTTGTAGGTAGACTGGGGACAGTTAAAGGCTAGGGAAAGCATCCCGAATAAATGCTTGTCGAAATCGGATGTACTGAGCCACAGGCTTGACAAAGCAGTGCAACGTAAAACCTGCTGCCTTGTAGGTAGACTGGGGACAGTCAAAAGCTAGGGAAAGCATCCCGAATAAATGCTTGTCGAAATCGGATGTACTGAGCCACAGGCTTGACAAAGCAGTGCAACGTAACTTAATTCATGATGTCACAAATCAAAATTAATCGTTATGGTGCTAATCCCGTGAAGTCCCATCAGGCGGCGATAGTGCCGGGCCCCCTGCCTCGAGGGGGTCCACCCATGACTACTGGTGGTCACCTTCCCCTGTGCTGTGGAGTCAAGGCACAGAGGAGTAGGTTAAGAGCTACTGACCAAATACCCAAGACACTCAACATACTACAGTGGAATGCCGAAGGAGTTTACAAGAAGAAAGACTCCCTAACACAGCGTCTTCATAAAGATAGAATAGATGTGGCATGCATTCAAGAGACACACCTCAACGCCAATCACAAATTCTCAGTCAGAGGATATCAGGCCACACGTTTCGACCGTGAAGGACACAAAGGAGGAGTTCTAATACTTACACGAAATACAATACCTTGCAGCGAAGTATCTGTGATCTCTGACAACCAAACGGAAATTATAGGTGTTGATATAATGATAAAGGACGTGAAAATAAGAATCTACAATCTGTATAGCCCAGCAGATAAGGACCTTACACTTTCAAACATGAAAATAACTGACACAAACTGCATTATTGTCGGAGACTTTAATAGCCGTTCAGAAAGATGGGGATACCCAGATACTGACAAAAGAGGAGAAGAATTGGAGGACTGGGAAATAGACTCAAATCTCCATCTACTCAACAAAGCGGATGACACACCGAGCTTCTACTCCAGAAGATGGCTTACCACTTCTACTCCAGACTTAGCTTTCTGCACAGGAGACATCCTCCACAAAATTGATCGCCATGTGCTGGACCAATTAGCAGGTAGTGACCACAGACCAATCAAGCTTGTAATGAATATGGAGTATGTTCCACAGGAGCAAAAGCCCTTGCCCCGCTGGAATTACAAACGAGCAGATTGGGACAGATTTGCCATACTAACAGACAAATATTGTGAAAACATAAATACACGATATGGCAACATAAAGCAAATGGTGGAAAGTCTAAACAGAGCGATAATACAGGCAGCCACAGAGTCCATTCCAAGAGGAGCGAGGAAAAATTACAAACCATACTGGACTGAAGAACTACAAAGTTTGGAGGACAAAGTTGAAGATGCCAGGAAGACAGCAGAGAGAGAACAAACAATTGAAGCGAACATCTCTCTCAAAGCCATCTCAGCAAAATATAAAAGAACAGTAAATCAAACAACAAGAGATTGTTGGAGGGAAAAAACAGAAAACCTGAATTTTGACAGGGATGGAAACAAACTATGGAAACTAGTGAAAGCCATGAACAATGAAGGACCTAGCAACAAACAAATAACAATTAAACAAGGAAATGCCTTGCTTACAGGAAAAAAGGCTGCAAATGCACTAATGGAACACTATGCAAATGCAAACCACATTGATATTACAACCGAACAGAAGAAAGCAATCAAAGATAAACAGATACATCATACAAATACAGAGACAGCAGCAGAATATATGATGGCAAATCTAACAATGGAAGAAATGGAACAGGCAATGAATACCCTAAAAAAGAAGAAATCACCAGGAAAGGATGGAATCACAAATGAAATGCTAATAGGACTAGGCACTAAGGCAAAAAAGAAACTACTAGCAGTCCTAAATTACAGCTGGAAGAGGGGAATAGTCCCACAGGCATGGAAAGAAGCTATACTAATACCAATCCCAAAGAAAGGAAAAGACCTGGAAGAACCAAATGGCTATCGACCTATCAGTCTACTTAGCTGTGTAGGAAAATTAATGGAACGCATTATCAATGGCAGGCTAACATGGCATCTGGAAGAAAACAAACTCTTAACACCACACCAAGCAGGATTCAGAAAGTACAGATCCACTGAAGATCAAATAACCTATATAGCTCAGGAAATAGAGGATGCCTTCCAAGAGAAAAAACGCACACTAGCAGTCTGGATAGATTTAGAAAAAGCATTTGATAAAGTATGGAAGGAAGGACTGAAAGTAAAACTGCAAAACATGCATGTTTGTGGAAAAATGTATAAATGGATCAGCCACTACCTTGAGAACAGAACTGCCAGGACAAAAGTACAAGGACAAACCAGCAAAATGATGCTGTTGGAGCAAGGTGTCCCCCAAGGAGGAGTTCTTTCACCAACATTATTCCTAGCATATATAAACGACATCACAGAAAATTTTCCAGCCAGAGTACACACATCATCCTTTGCAGATGACCTAGCCATATGGACATCTGAAGAATATATTAGTACAGCTAACAGCAGAATACAGCAAGCCTTATTAGCACTAGAGGACTGGTCAAAATCATGGCTAGTGAAGATAAGTGAGGAGAAAACAACATGCACAGTGTTCTCCCTCTCAAATAAAACTCAACAACCTAAGCTGGTATTGAATGGAAAAATATTGCGCCATGAAGAAAATCCAAACTATCTCGGAGTCACCTTTGATCGTCGCCTGACATGGAAAACACAGGTTGAGAAAAACCAAACAAGAGCAAGGCAAAGAATGGCAATCATGAAAAAGCTTGCTGGTACAACGTGGGGAGCAGATGAGAAAGTTCTCAAGAAGTTATATACTGGACGGGTGAGGCCAGTACTGGAATATGGCATTGCAGCTTGGGCAACAGCAGCTAAGTCAAACTTTAACAAAATAAGTAGAGTCCAAAATCAAGGAATGCGAATCATAACTGGAAGCCTGAAGACAACGCCTATTAATGAACTTGAAAAGATCACTTGTTTACAACCAATGCAGGATAGAAGAGATAGCAGAGCCCAGCAACAAGCAGAAAAATTTAGAAGATTGACAGACCACCCTATGTATAAAAGGTTTAGTGGTTTTGGAAAGGGACGACTGAAGCGTAGCAACTTTGTAGAAACTGCAAAACGAAAAATTAGGGCAGATCCCATACTTAACATATCAACAGTCAAACCTATTTACAATGCAGACAAGTTCCCAGCTTGGAGACAGCAGCAACTGCCTGAGATGATAGAAAACATTCCTGGTATTGAGAAAAAGAACACTCAGCATGAAACCGAAAGAAGAGAAATAACCCTAAACTACATAAAAGAACATTACCCAAGCAGCAATTGGACCCATGCATATACAGATGGATCAGCCAAAAATTCAATAGAGAATGGAGGAGGAGGAATTATCCTAAATTTAAAAAATGGAGTGAAAAAAACACATTCAGTGGCAACTGGAAAGTTTTCAAGTAACTTCAAAGCGGAGGTAGAGGCTCTGAAAACTGCAGCAGAAATGCTCTTGATGGAGGAAAATAAAGAGAAGCAAATAGCTATCTTCACAGATGCAAAGTCAGCTGTCTCAATACTGAAGAGCAATAACAGCACAGAAATAGCTGACCTAAGAGCAGCACTCCATGGTCTATGCCAGAAATCCAAAAAAGTTGTAATACAGTGGATCCCATCACATTGCAGTATACCTGGAAATGAAGAGGCTGACAGACTGGCAAAAGAGGGCGGACGACTACCACAGCCTGACATAG
The DNA here is from genome assembly GCA_963921405.1 of Cepaea hortensis. Classification (NCBI taxonomy): domain Eukaryota; kingdom Metazoa; phylum Mollusca; class Gastropoda; order Stylommatophora; family Helicidae; genus Cepaea; species Cepaea hortensis. The sequence goes on along the minus strand of OY992897.1, from coordinate 57,618,283 downwards.
ACATAACCTATAACGAGGCAAAGAGGTTGATAAAAAGCACCTATAGAACCAAATGGGAATCAGAGCATCCAGGCCACCAGAAGGATGATGCATATTACAAACTCGACAGAAGAGAACAAGTAGCAATCTTCAGACTCCGCACAGGACATAACAGGCTGAAATACCACTTGTTCAATAAACTAAAGATAGGAGATACCGATGAATGTAATTGTCGAACTGGAAAAATGATAGCAAAACATTTGCTTCAGGATTGCCCAATATATGCAGAACAGAGAAAGATATTTTGGCCCACACCTGCTTCATTTGAGGACAAGCTCTATGGAGATATCAACAAGCTCAAGTTGACCGTAGCTTACTTTAACTACATACAGGTTGACATTTAAAGGTGTATGAAGAAGTATTCAGACTGCCACACTTCATACCACAGGTATGTCGGTTACAAAAGCCTCCCAGAGGCATGAAATGGAATATTGCTGGATAGGAGATCCATTACGTGGAAAGTCCGAACCAAAAGCTCACCGTGTGGGCTTTCAAAAAAGGTGGAAAAAGTGTCCTAGTGGCACGAAATGGAATATTGCTTGGATAGCAAATCCATTATGTGGAAAGTCCGAATCAAAAGCTCACTGTGTGGGCTTTCAAAAAAGGTGGAAAAGTGTCCTAGTGGCACGAAATGGAATATTGCTCGGATAGCAAATCCATTGTGCGGAAAGTCCGAATCGAAAGCTCACTGTGTGGATGTCATCTGCACACTGCATTCTTCTGGTTTCCGGTAGAACAGCCTATGGTGAACGGAAGGCCCAATATACGGAAGTGAGGCTAAGCAGCCATGTGCAGGACGTGACGATTCCTTGGGTGAGCCCAGTACCAGAGCGCTGTGTGTTGGCTCTGCAAGTATGGAAGCCTCCTTGGATGGCGGGGAATGCCCATGGTCTGCCCCTGCCTTCCCTTGAGGGCTGACCAGGATCTCTTAGGCTGTTCTATATGGGCCAGCTAGGATGGGAGATAACACCACAACAGTGAGAGTCAAACGTCCTAAGAAACCCCCGGGAAGGTTAACCCGGTCAACAAATGCCCGCAGAAGTCGGATGTGTCGGCCTAACGGCGCAAGAACACAGCTCTGCTGTAAACAGGCACAACGCAATCACATCCGAAAAAAAACTACGGATGAACGAAGAAGAAGAAGAAGAACCATTTAGTCCATAAGTGCTCGGATCCCCTCCTCAGCAAATCCCGCAGTGTGTAGCGGCTAACGACGCCAGTTCTGTGTTGGTTTATCAATCTTCTTTGGCTTCATGCGTAGTGTTCTTGTTTGGCCACCCCTCTTTTAATTTGCTGCTCTAGCAGTCTGGCCATTGTTGTAGATTCACAGTCATCACTTGGTTCTCGCAAAAGTCTTACTTCTCGTAGAGCATTCAGAATGTCAGCCTGGTCCATGGCGCGTCCGCCCTCCACAGTAGCCTCACCTGCGAGCTTGTCAGCCCGCTCATTTCCTTGTACTCCCGCATGCCCTGGCACGAAGATGAAACTTATCTTTGCCTGCCGAGACCGCTCCAGAGGCAGCAACCATTCTCTTCGGATCGACCCCTCTTCTATCCTCTTGATCATGTTCATTGAGTCGCTAAGGAAACAAGCCCTAGTGAATGTCTGTGTCTCGAGCCATGTTATTGCTTTACTTACTGCCATGACTTCCATGGTCAGGCTACTTGTAGTTTCAGTGAAAGCACCAGAGTTAACATGTGATATCTTTGCCACTGTCAATTAACACATATCCACCCTGTCTTCCCTCAGAGAGAGCTGACCAACAAGACATCTCAAGTTGCAGAGACCATGCGCCAACAGACACAAATCACGGTCATGCTGGTGGTCGTCTGTGTCGCCTTCGTCCTGATGATCACCCCTCTTCCTCTATACTTTGCAGTGATAAACTACGTGTCCTTCCAGGAGAATACCCTGTATCACGCCAAAGTCCTCTTCGCCAACCAAGTAGTCCATGTCTTGGCTGATTCAACCCACGCTGTTAACTTTTACCTGTACTTCTTCAGCAACCGGCGATTTCGCAAGCGCTGTCTGGAAACGCTGTTCTGCTACTGCATGCCGCTGAGACGAACCAGAAGATTCAGAGGCTCGACCGTTTCAGGCATGTCCAAGACTTTCAGGCTCAGTATAACGGACGTGACCACTGTGTCCCCGAACGCTGTCCAGTTGACCAACATCTCGTCCTCGTCTTCGTCGTCGTCAAATCACCATAACCATATTGCTAACGGCGAGACAAAGATGATAAGACTGAAAGGCATGCGCGATTGTAACTTTTAACATTCTTCGCAAGCTGGTTCCATTTGGCTGAAGTGACATGTGTGTTTTCGGTCTATGCTTATGCGGATATACTGAGAAAGGATGTGTGCACCGAAACGTTCAACACGTTTGGAGGAGTCTATGTCTGTAAACAAAACTATAAACTTGAAACAACAACAACAGAATGGCGAGAGTAGCATTGGATGAGTAAATAAATCATAACATTACACACAGTTATTTGGTAATCTCAACTGCGCTGTCGATTGATTGCATGCCCAAATTACTGGATTTCTTGTACAGAAGAAATGTTTCGCCGTGTGATCGTAACACACTTTTGTGTTTCATTTTATATTGTCATACCCTTTGGCGGTTAAGATCTTTCTTAGTTGCCTCAGTAATTAAGAATACTAATTTGTTTCTCTCAATGATCGTAAGAAACTTGTGTGCATCATTTTATACTTTCATATCCTTCTGCAACAGGGAAGCTCCGTGGTGAAGTAGCTACGCAGTCTCTTTCGTGCTCAAAAGGATGTGGGTTCTATTCCGGGCCACGTCGTTCGGTTGTTGAGTTCAATTTTCTCGGAGACTCCTGTGGGTCTTCGCTGGAGCTACGGAGTTCGTGCTTTGTGCTACGTTTTACCGGGTCGCCCCGCTGAGAGAGACCGAGCCTTATCAGATAAAACCCGGTGCAATGAAGTCTGTCATCTTGCTTTTTTTAATCCTGTTTAACCCTTCGACAGTTACGTTCTTCCCTGGTTTGCGAGATATATTCTTTCTGGTTTGGGAGATATGTTCTTCCCTGGTTTGGGAGATATGTTCTTTCTGATTTGGGAGATATGTTCTTTCTGGTTGGGATATATGCTCTCTCTGATTTGGGAGATATGTTCTTTCTGATTTTGGGAGATATGTTCTTTCTGATTTGGGAGATATGTTCTTTCTTATTTGGGAAATATGTTCTTTCTGATTTGGGGAGATGTATTCTTTCTTATTTACCGGGTTTTAACTCATAGAAGAGGACACACTAGACTACATAAAAAAAAGAAAGCTAACTTTACACTACCGGCATTAGGATCTGTCACCTCCAAATGACGCCAGCGCTTCGCTGCAGAAGAAAGTGTACTTCGGCGCACATTGGAACGGACAAGCTATATCTTTTCTTTAAATATTCGTTTGATACTGGACCCAGCATGACGGTCCGGTGTAATTCTTGTTTGACCTATGCTGGTTTAATATAAAAGTCTGATACCCATGGTGCTATTTCAATGGTGAGATACGAATTATGTCCATATTCCATAGTTGTGAGTTCAGGTAGATGATAGACTTGGCTAATGAAGACACATTTTTTTCAGGAGTGTCTTGCTACGGACGCAATTCGTAATCCCGCATACCTCTTTCGAAACACAGCTGCGGGCGATTTAGACGCAGACCACACTGCGTTGGGTTTCCACATAATGGTATAAATGCCGTTAGTTCAGAAAGCAATGGCAACTTACTAAACGTAAACTTGCCAAAAATTAACTGTCAAAAAATGCTGGGGTTGACTACGACATCAAGGATATGCAACTAACTTTTTTACTTGGGTATGCGTCGAAACACATTTGTTCCTGCCTCGAGGCGCTGTCATAATTTGGAGAGAATAGGTTCGAATCCCGATGAGATAATCATAGCTTTCAATGTTTATATTGCCTAGTGTGTCCTCTATATCCTTCCTTCTACTTCTATGAGCGACAAACAATACGTGTGAACTTATTAATGGACTGATATGCTTCTAAGACGCATGATACATACAGACGTTTCAATCAATGATAGGCCACGGGGAAGCCTGTAAAACTGGAGATACAGTGACAGGTCTGTACGGCGACTTGTTCTTGCCACGGTGTCCTTAATGACCTGTGTCTGTACGGCGACTTGTTCATGCCACGGTGTCCTTAATGGTCTGTGTCTGTACGGCGACTTGTTCATGCCATGGTGTCCTTAATGACCCGTGTCTGTACGGCGACTTGTTCATCCCACGGTGTCCTTAATGACCCGTGTCAGTACGGCGACTTGTTCATGCCACGGTGTCCTTAATGACCTGTGTCTGTACGGCGACTTGTTCATTCCACGGTGTCCTTAATTACCTGTGTCTGTACTGCGACTTGTTCATGCCACGGTGTCCTTAATGGTCTGTGTCTGTACGGCGACTTGTTCATGCCATGGTGTCCTTAATGACCCGTGTCTGTACGGCGACTTGTTCATCCCACGGTGTCCTTAATGACCCGTGTCAGTACGGCGACTTGTTCATGCCACGGTGTCCTTAATGACCTGTGTCTGTACGGCGACTTGTTCATTCCACGGTGTCCTTAATTACCTGTGTCTGTACTGCGACTTGTTCATGCCACGGTGTCCTTAATGACCTGTGTCTGTACGGCGACTTGTTCATGCCACGGTGTCAATGACCTGTGTCTGTACGGCGACTTGTTCATGCCACGGTGTCCTTAATAACCTGTGTCTGTATGGCGACTTGTTCATGCCACGGTGTCCTTAATGACCTGTGTCTGTACGGCGACTTGTTCATGCCACGGTGTCCTTAATGACCTGTGTCTGTATGGCGACTTGTTCATGCCACGGTGTCCTTAATGACCTGTGTCTGTACGGCGACTTGTTCATGCCACGGTGTCCTTAATAACCTGTGTCTGTACGGCGACTTGTTCATCCCACGGTGTCCTTAATAACCTGTGTCTGTACGGCGATTTGTTCATCCCACGGTGTCCTTAATAACCTGTGTCTCAAGCCAGTTCATAAATAAACACACTTGTATTGTTTGACACTCATAGAAGTGAGACAAGAATTAGAGAATAGAGCTCGCACTAGACAACATAACATTCGAAAGCTGTAGTTACTAACCGGGATTCGAACCTGTCACCTCCAAATGACAACGTTGCCTCTCTGAGGGAACAAGTGTATTTCGACGCGTGCCCAACTAGACATCCCTATAAAAGGTGTCTTCATTAACCAGGTCTATCATACACATGAACCTACAAGTATGGCATACGGATAGGGTTCGTATCTAACCATTGAGATAGCATCACAGGTCTCAGAATTGTGTATTAAACCAGCATAGGTCAAATGACAGACATACAAACACATCGGACCGTACTGCAAATGATGTTCCTATGTAACAAGTCGTAGTGATTTTCTTCATACCCTAGACTATATTTAAGAAACAAAGCCTATTATTCCCAGCAGACAGGTTGACAAGGAAATACACACGAGATACAAGTAGCAAGACAGAGCTGACGTCCGAGAGGAAGACGAGGGACTAGATCTTAAACGAGTGTTCTGAGCTGGGGCGGTATCATCGGAAAGAGTAAGAAATGGAAACATTAAATTTGTAGAAAAGATGATTATTGGCTTGGGTAGCTGTAACTGGAAATAATATACATTATTGGTGTATGGCGTATCCATTCATATGTATATATCTTAAGTATATATAATAATAATAATAATATCTAGTTGTTGTATCACTATGAATTAATCCATATGGACATACAAAGTTGAGATAAAATCAGTGTGCTTACATACAAAACACGTTATGTCTTCACTGTATCAAGTCACGCCATATTGTGTGATACTTTAGTCACTTCCGTTGAACCTATAAGATATGTGTGCGTTGGCAGTGTGAGATTATTCATATAAGTTACCACGTATAATGTTATACCACCAGCACACGCTTACATGAGTAGTAAACATCATCATTACGTACCATGCCAATAAGCATGAGCTGTCATGTTTCGCCATCTCATTATCACCAGAGTCGTGGATCAGCCCCAGTGTTCTTGTCGTGACCATATCACGTGGCCAAGCCATCCAGGTATTTACTTCTCTGCCTTCCCCTTGTTCTTTTCCCCTCAATCTTGCCAGTTGTCACCAAGTTCTCTCATTTATTTCTTCTCATAACGTGTCCAAAAACTTGTGTCTGTCAAAGTCTAATTTCTCTAATCATCTTACGGTTTTCTTTTGTTTCTTGTAGGACTTGGTCATTGGTTTTTTTTTTTTTTTTTGTCTGTCCTTGGTATTCTAGGCATTTTCCTCATAAACCACATTTCCACAGCCATTAGATGTTTTCAGCTTGTCTGCTCATTTTCCACGCTTCACGTCCACACAAAAGTGCAGGTTCTATGTAGCCCCTAAACACTCTTTTTCTAGTTGCAAATTACATATTTGTATTGGTCAGTATGTTTTCCATCTTGCAGAAGGCTACCTTCGCCATGGCGATTCTTGTTCTAATCTCTTCAAGGCACCTCCCATCAGATGTTATGACTGTTCCGAGATAGTTGTACCGATTCACTTGTTTACGAATATTCCCATTTACTTGTATATTAATTACATTGTGGTGTTTCCTTCTTCCTATGACTCCCATAATCTGTGTCTTCTTACAATTTAATTCTAACCCTAGTTGTTCACTGTGTGCAACAACCGCAACTAAATGTTGCAGATCCTGCTATTGTCTGCAATCAATACTGTATCATCTGCATATCTAATGCTAATGATATTACTTCCCCGAATGGTGATTCTTCTCATATATTCTACATTTCTGAAAATATGTTCACTGTATAGGGAAGAAAATATGGAGACATTACACATCCCTGTCGCACACCTCTCTTAATAGGCTGATATTGGCTTACTTCATTATCAGTCTTTATGGCCTCTTGTTTTTCCAATAAATGTTTTTTTTTTTTGTTTTTTTTTTAAGTCCAAGGTCTTTCCCATCAATTTGTAGATCTGTAAACATAATCATCGTGTTGACATGTCTTACTCTATCGGAAGCCTTTGTGTAGTCAATAAAGCAAAGATGTAGGTCTTTATTTACTTCTATGGAACGTTCAATTAATTTTCTCAGCATATACACATCATTAATTGCACCCTTGCCTTCTACGAATCCATATTGTTCTTCTCCTATTTCCGGTTGTATTTACTTTCTAACTCTTTGCAGGATGCTCCTTAGTAAAAGCTTTGTTATGTGACTCGTTATGCTGATTGTTCGATGTTGATCACAATCCAAGGCTTTTTCGGAATTTCGGAATTGCAATAAACAGTGATTTACATAAGTCACTGGGAATATCACAAGTATCATATATATTGTTTAGCAATCTGGTAACTTGGTTTATACCATTCTCTTCTAAGGCATGAACATTTCCGTTGTGATGTTGTCTGTACCCAGGGGTTTTGCCAGTTTTCATTTGATTGAGAGCACGTCGAACTTCAATCTTCATTATTGGTGGTCCGTCCATATTATAAGAAATATCTAACTGTTCTTCACGTGTATTTTTATAGAGTTCTCTCACATACCCTGAACATGTACCTAAAATCTGATCCTTCTCTATCATGATTTTTCCATCTTTTGTTTTCAGGCAGCCTGTTGATGTAGGTATTCTTGTATTAGTAAGTTCCTAAATTCTTTTGTGCTTTAATTTTGTATCTTTACTGTTGTGTTGTTTTTCAGTTTCCATGCAGTTTTTCTCAGCCATGTTTCTTGTGCTTCCTTGTATAATGTTCTGGCTTTTCTATGAATCTCTTCATATTTGTCAGGATTATTTTTATTGTGTTGTGTCTTCTTGTTTCCATTAGTCATAAAATTTCTTTAGTCATCCATTTCTTTAATTTTGGGATTGTTGTTTCTGCAGTTAAATTTTTTTTAAATGTCCTATTGGTCATCCACATCTTGAAATAAGATCTCTAGATCAGACAATATAACAAATCGGCACTCTTCCGATTGACGGGTCTAAATAGTTCCGCAGTGAATAAGTTAAGGTTAAGGGTTAGGGTCAGTGTTAGTTTAACACTAACCCTAACCCTTAACCCCTGACTTATTCACTGCGGAACTATTTAGACCCGTCAATCGGAAGAGTGCCCGTTTAGTGTTTCCTGGTATATACTTAACATTCTTTAACTGCATTCACTTTTAATGTGCCTACAATGAACCTGTGATCACATACGAACATAGTAAACATTCGAACACCATTAATGCGCAGAACAACAAGGAAGCATGCCATGACTTGATACACAGAAGTTACAAAATGCGATCCATGTCTCATGCAGATAAAAGGAATTATATGGCACGGCGTATGTGTCACATTTTTGTTTTCCTAGATTTTCTAATAAACATATTTCATTATGCTTCCTGCTGGCTTTGTAACATTTCTAAGGTGTTTCGATGGTAGATCATTGGCCATACAAGTTGAGGTGCCTTGTGGGGTGCCGCATCAGCCGATATGTTACAATCATCTGTATGTAATTTTGTATTTACGTTTATTTACAAACCTGTGATTTTGTGTACATACATCCGTATTTCTTAATGTACGAGAACTCCGATGCGAATCGCCATTTTTGAATGTGAAACATTGTTTCAGTCAAAATTACTTGCATTGTTGTCTAATATCCTTATATTTATATTTAAAAAGTATTTGCTAATTAAATATGTATGTAACATATATACGAGGGTGAGTCAATATATAAGTCACACAGTTCTGTGGGATAGCAGGTAAAAGTCGTTGGTGTTTAATACAGGTGTCATTGGGTGACAGCAACATCGAACTTTATATTCCCGTTCGTCAGTGGCGCTAGGTGTCTCATGCGCATGCGCAGCGCATAAACAAAATGGCGACTGTACTTACGGAGTGTACAACCAAAGAGCAGCGTGCTGTTGTGCGTTTTTTTTTTTTTTATTTGGGTGGGAAGTTCAGGAACATCCAACTTACAGCCCCGACTCAGCCCCTAGAGATTACCACTTTTTTTTTGGTCCACTGAAAACCCACCTTAGCGGGAGACATTTCGCGAATGACGCCGGAGGTGAATGTGAAGTGAAAACGTGGTTTAGAAAACAGGGCACACAGTTCTATGCAGCCGGTTTGGGAATACTAACAAAACGATGGTATAAGTGCATCAGTGTTAGCGGAAATTATGTTGAGAAATAAAGGGACAATGTATGCATAACAATAAAATGGTTTCAAGTTGTTAGGCCCTATATGTAGTGATTTTTCTACATCCATTTGTGACTTACTTATTGACTTCCCCTCTCGTGTGTGTGTGTGTGTGTGTATATATAATATATATATATATATATATATATATATATATATATATATATATATATATATATATATATATATATATATATATATATATGCTGCAAATGCTAAATTTAACTGCCAACAGTTTAACATCAGTAATGCGACAATGCTAAAATATGCTTTAATGTTTTATTGTTGTCAAGTCTTACGTATTCATAGCCTATGTGTATTCTCCTTGTATTGTTACGAGAATGTTATCATAAATTCCTATATATTTCACGGCGTTTTCGTCAAAGACGTATATATTTTAAGGTGTCAAACTCAAAAGTGTTTATATTGTATGGTGTCACATTCAAAGGTGTAGTGGTGTAACCGTCAAATGTCGATAAATTATGGGATATAACCATCAACCACCAATATGTCTTGTGGTGTAAACATCAATGGCTCATTATTGCTGCGATGCAACTATCACAGAATCATACGGTGTGTGACTAACTATGAAATACTGATATACTTTGCGATGTACCCTCTTCAGACAACAATATCCTTCATATTAATATCCTATGTGTGACTGACTCGGTCACGGGATTATTAATCCGAGCCAGGCGATGGACCCTAATATAACTTCTCTTCTGATGTTGAACAGGATAGAGGTCACGGTAGAATGGAACTTTGCGATGAAAATATCAAAGGATGAAACAGTGTGTGATGTAGCTATGAAATATTGATACATTTTACTATAACTAAAGAAGAACAAACAGCAACAATTCACCTAAACGAACATCCCTTGAAACAAGTAAAGAGCTTCAAGTACCTAGGAAGTATAATATCATCAAATGGCAGATCAGAAGACGAGATCGAAAATAGGTGCAATAAGGCAAATCAACTCATTGGACAAATGGCACCAATACTAAAGAACAAACATGTATCAATAACTACTAAGAAAGCACTTTACAACACAATCTTCCTACCAACTCTGTGCTACCAATGCCAAACCTGGACAATGACAGAAAAAGAGAAAAGAAAAATCACAACAACAGAAATGAGGTTCCTGAGAAGAATACTCAACGTATCAAGAAGAGATAAGATCAGAAATGAAGAAATCAGGACTAAAGTGGGGGTTAAAGCTGCTCTAGATTTTATTAGAAAGCAGCAAGTCAAATGGTTTGGCCATGCAAGTAGGCTACCAGTCAACAGCATGCCACAACAGGCAATGACGTACAGACCAGATGGAAACAGAGGAAGAGGCCGACCACGTAAACGCTGGACGGAGGGAATAACAGAATCCATGGGAATGTCGATATACGAAGCCCATAACCGGGCACTCTCACGAAGTTTATACTTCACCTCGACACCGCAAGGTACAAGAGGAACATGATGAGATGAGATGAGATTTACGAGACAACCATCACGTGCAAGCAAATTGTGTGACATAACTATTATATATATATATATATATATATATATATATATATATATATATATATATATATATATATATATATATATATATATATATATATATATATAACATTACTCAATGGACAATGTGTATTCGACTTTAACCATTACTTTTAAGGCCAGTATATAATGTATCCATCAACAGTCGGTATGCTTTGAGCCCTAACCACCAATTAGGTCATCAGATACGAGATACGTGTTTTAATGTAAAAATGTAAACGTCAAACACCATTGTATTTTGTGTCACAGCCATCATTGAAAAATGTATAATATTATAACACCATCACATTTCTTGTGTATATGCACATAGTGACTCAAACATTATAGACTACCATTTTTTCGGGGTTTTTTTTTCTCCATTAATGACAAATCAATCACACATTGAGAGTTTATTCATAATTATCCTTATTAAACAAGTTTTTAAACATGTTAAAAAGTGAACAATTTGTCATGAATAAAACATATTGCAAGGCAACATGTTGACTGAAAGACTAATACTCGACACTGACAATAGACTGCAAGGGCCGTGAGTTTATAACATCTCCAATGCCAGCACTGGAAGGTGAATAAGTGCCGTGGACCAACACTGGCAGTTGTCGTTGAGAGGAAGTGAGTTAGTTGGTAAGGAAGCGAGGTTAATTGTTTGGTAACGCAACGGGGTGGGTTACTTGGTAATGCAACCATCTCTAAAACATACCTCAAAACCCTGTATCGCGTAAGAAGCGTCATATTTATCCCCTTCCCCTGCTGCGTTGCAGGGTTCGTCTCTTTACACAAAGGCTAGTGGAGTTAAACCGTGTACAAACAGGCGGAAGGCAAGTGAAAACCATTGTTGTATGTCCTATATCTCACACAATTTCAGATAAACGGCGTTAATGAGTGCTCCATATGACTAGCCTCCCCAGACAGGACAAGTCATGTGAAGTATATTGTTAATGGCGTCTATATTTACATTCACTAAGGGAATACATGTACATCTTGACTCTTTGCTTGCTGTTGAACGGGGATCGTATGGGAATGTCCTGAGTGTAGTAATGTCGGCTCTTAGTTCAACTCAACATACATTGTATTCAAAGTCATGCGCACCAAGTGCTTCCATACCGTCAACATACTACTTGAGTGCAAACAATTTGCAATGCTTTAAGTAGCGACATGAAGTATTCGCACTATGAGCGCAGATGGCATGTAGAGAATATCACACAAGAAATGAAAAGACTAAACACTAACATCTTAGAAATGTGTGTGTTCACGTGGAAATATTCAGTTCAGTGTATTCCTACATCTGACAACTATAAGGGAAGCTCTTTTGAAATCCGTTCGTGCCGCACCGCGCGTAATTGCGTACATTGAACATGATCGTGTCATAGTCATGTGATAAGTACTGACCAATGAATAAAAGAGCACGTGCTTATCGTCCCAGGATACATAAATTCTGTTTCAAACCATTGAGAAAATGGCCGGGTTTATCCAAAATCCGCCCAAAGAAGCTTAAAGAGCGGTGATTCGGTTTCTTTCATTTGAAGGATGTCGACCAGTGGACATTCATCGAAGAATGCAGGCAGCGTACGGTAACAAATGTGTGTCGAAGACAACAGTGACAGACTGGGCACGAATGTTTCGGAAAGGACGTCAGTTCACGACAGATCTTCGACGGCCGGACAAGCGCATATTGTTGCAACAGAAAAAAAAAAAACATCGCCAAAATTGATGCAGCAGTACAGATGAACCGTTGTCGAAGCATACGTTCGCTAGTGAAAGCATTTGATGTGTCAATTGGGAAAATTCAAAAGGTCGTTCGTAAGAAACTGCAATATCGGAAGGTGTGTTCACAGTGGGTACCACCGATGTTGACTGACCAACAAAAAGAGGAACGCATGGGATGGTGTTTGAACCTCTTGCTGCGTTACAGAGTGGAGGGTGATGCATTTCTCTTCCGCACAGTGGCAGGCGATGAATCATGGTGTCACCACTTTGAGCTAAGCAGCAAAAGAGAGAGCATGCAATGAAAGCATGCTGGATCACCAACACCCAAACAAATTCAAGTTACGGTAAGGTTATGCTGAGTGCATTTTTTTACCATGAAGGGCTATTGTTGGTCGACTTTAAAGAACCTGGTGTCAACATCAACTCTACCCACTACTTGCAAACACTAGACAAGCTGCAAAAAGCCATCAAGAATAAACGACCCGGCATGCTTTCTCGCGGTGTGATTTTGTTGCACGATAATGCTCGTCCGCATGTCGCAAAGATTGTGCTGGAAGCATTAGCAAGGAAGAAGTGGGAAATTCTACAACATCCAGCCTATAGTCCTGATTTGTCACCATGTAATTTTCATTTGTTCGGATCTCTAAAAAAAAGCTCTCTCTATCTTCACACAAATGCATACGTAATGAACGAGGTAAACACTTGGTTCGGTGAGTAGCCACAATCCTTTTTTGAGGACGGCATTCGCCGCCTACCTAAGCAATGGGATGCTTGCCTGTATGCTTACGGCGACTTCTTCTGACCAACCCATGGTGCATAATTCATTCAAAATGAATGCTTTGTTTAATTCTACCACACCTGTTAATGTTTCCTTCATGCTTTTGTATTAAAGCCATTGGAACGGGTTTTTAATGAACGCCCCTAATATATAGGGTGTTGTAAAGTCTCACTACATTTTGTATGCAGAACAAATTTGAAGAAAAAAAATTCCCGTTGATAACACCATTCTGTTTGGAGTGCAAAGAACTACTCCGGCAGACGATAGCCATTCTTTGCATATTACTTCCACTGTTGTCTCTCTAGGCCAGAAGGTTCGCCTGGATATGTTGTAGTTTGGGCAATCCTGGAGTATGTGCTCTGCTGTCTGCGACGCCAAACCACATGTGCACATGGCTGAGTCACCAATCTTGAATTGTGTATACATGTGGTTGCCTAATCTATTGTGTCCTGTTCTGAGGCGCAGAAGAATGACCTGTTCTGGTCTGTCCATAACGTGGTAGTCGTCTTGAGTAAGGTTTGGTGGCCTTCTGACTGATTTTTATATCACGAATTGTATGATACAGACTGATTGTATGATTGGGCCAATAGATTTATTGAGAAGTCCCAACGGGCCCGAAATACCACATGCTTAATAAACTAAAGATAGGAGATACTGATGAATGTAACCGTAGAACTGGTAAAATGACAGCTATACATGTGTTTTAATTGTTCTTAATGATTATTTCGCACAAAACAGTGTGTATTTACAAGGTGCGTTGTATTTTTTTTTCTTTTTACATTTGCGAATCCAACATATGCATTCATATACACGTGATAATATTACATTCATGAAAATGTGTTGCTCATCCTTTACAAGACGTAGCAGTCAACCTCAGCATATTTTGGCTGTTCGTGACACCTGGGCAAGTTTACGTTCAGTAGTTTGCAATTGCTTTCTGAATGACCGGCACTTATACCATTTTGTGAAAACCAACGCAACGCGGTCTGCTTCTAAATCGCCCATAGCTGTGTTTCTAATGCGGGGATGCGGGATTACGAACTTCGTTCGTAACCACATCGCCACGGAGCGAGCTATTACATTTATGACATGGTGTAATTACCTACACATTACCTGTTGATGATGATGGTGGTGTAATCATTTGCGCTCGTGCATACTAACATCTTTCAATAGAAATTCTTTCATACTCCAAGTATTCTCATTGACACTTAGTTTTATTTGAACAAGTTTAACGGTATTACTGAATCTTTCATACTCCAAGTATTCTCATTCACTTTTGCTTTCTGAAAATGATACATTTTGTGCGTACCTACAAAATTGTCCATACAATAACCTGATTATGTGGTTGTTTCGGGATTTGAAATTTAAATATTGAGCACAACCCACTACTGGCAACGCCGATCGCATTCTGGTATGAACCTAAGGCCTATCCGTTACCATCAAAACAGGAGTAAATTGCTAAACAGGTGTATATGTTGTTTGCTTGAGAGAGAGAGAAAGAGAGAGAGAGAGAGAGAGAGAGAGAGAGAGAGAGAGAGAGAGACCGAGAGAGAGAGAGAGAGAGAGAGAGAGACAGACAGACAGACAGACAGACAGACAGAGAGAGAGAGAGAGAGAGAGAGAGAGAGAGAGAGATGTCCAGCATATGCAGAGCAAAGTATTTGAAACACTATTTGAGCACAAACTAAGGGAATATTAACAAGCTTAAGTTTACTGCTGCTTTTTTTGTGTGCATGTATTCACACTAACGTCTGAAGCGGCTGGCCGAGTGGCTAGAATGCCGGGCTCTCGTTCGGGAGAGCCGGGTTCGAATCATTGGTTAGGTGTGGAGTTTTTTCTGTCCGGGGCAAAAAGAAAACTCTAACCTGTACAGTTCGCGGCGACTGCACTAGCCAGGCGGCCTTAATTCCTCAGGCTCAAGACCCCCCCCCCCCCCCCTGTCCTACACCGCAAGGTACTATAAGCAGTAAATGACAGTCTGAAGGTTAACAAAAAAGAGGAAGAATTGTATGGTTTGTAGTCACATATCTAATGTGTCTATATAGCCCGGTGGTGGTATTAGATCCAGTTTGTATCGCAGGTTCGTCAAGGCTGTGTAATGTCATCTTGTCATAAAGTCGTAACATTGCTATGTTATTTCCCTTAGTTGTTTGCTTGTCATATGTTATTTCCCTTGGTTGTTTGATTTATTGAAAGTGTGCCTACGTGAATCTTGATCAATAAATAGGCTTTAGAAGCCAGCCGTCCACGTCGTCGTCGTCGTCGTTGTTGTTGTTGTTGTTGTTGTTGTTGTTGTTGTTGTTGTTGTTGTTGTTGTTGTAGTTGTTGTTGTTGTCGTTTAAAAATGAAAAACTGCTACGCATGCTGAAGTGCCGACTCCGTCGCGAAGGAGTTTCGGACGCAGTTCGTGATCCCGCATTCCCGCGTTCGAAACAAATCTGCGCGCGATTTGGCAGCAGACCGCGTTGCTTTGGCATTTTATGAAATGTTATGAGTCCTGGTCGTTCAGAAATCAATGGCAAACTACTGAACGTAAATTTGCCAAGAGATCACAATAGCAAAAATATGCTGATGTTGACTGCAAAGTCCTGTAAAGGATATGCAGCTAACATTTTAACTAGCAACCTGAAGTGCATTTCGTTAGTTTTCCTCCTACAGTAAGGTCGTGTAGTCATCTGGAGGCAGCAGGTTCGAAACCCGGTATGCTAACCATAGCTTTCAATTATTACGTTGTTTAGCGTGTCATCTAATCTTTACTGCTATATTATGCTTCTATTGACAGTCGATGAATACCCGTGAATGTGTTTCTCATGACATTTCAATAGCCTCCAGATCCCCCCCCCCCTCCCTCCCCAACAACTGACAATCTTGTGTATTATTGTAACGACGTGTCGAAAACATTGTGCATATTGTAAAATAAATATCATTTCAAGTATGTGGTTGCTGGTGTGTCTTTTGTTATTTGACGCGTGATTGTTTTAAGTGTGATTTACTGGAATGTTTTTATTTTAAGTGTGATTATTGTGGTGTTTTTATTTTAAGTGTGATTGACGGGGCGTTTTTATTCAAAGCGAGATTACTTGGTTGTTTTTATTTAAAGTGTGATTATTGTGGTGTTTTTATTTAAAGTGTGATTATTGTGGTGTTTTTATTTAAAGTTCGATTAATGTGGTGATTTTGTTTAAAGTACGATAAATGGGGTCTTTTTATTACAAATATGTCATTAATGATGTTTTCACTTTCTAGAAATACATATTTCTGCTCTGTGTGGTTGCTGTTAGCGTCAAAAATGCTGCTGTTATCTTGGTTGTTAACTGATGTTGTTGTTTGAACTGTCTATGTTGTTGTTGTTGTTGTTGTTGTTGTTGTTGTTGTTGTTGTTGTTGTTGTTGTTGTTGTTGTTGTTGTTGTTGTTGTTGTTGTTGTTGTCGTTGTTGTTGTTGTTGTTGTCACGTTATTGACGATATTGTCCTTGTTATTCTTCTCCCTCTCTCCTCTCTCTCTCTCTCTCTCTCTCTCTCTCTCTCTCGCTCTCTCTCTCTCTCTCTCTCTCTCTCCTTGATGTTATTGCAGGTCTTATCCTTGTTATTGTTGTTGTCCCCATTGTTGCTGTTACATGAATTGTTATTGTTTTAGTAAAGTTATTGTTATTTGCATTACTATTGTTGTTTTTATTGTTTTATTTTTATTTAATCCCTGTCTTCTTACAATTTAATTCTAACCCTAGCTGTGGCTTACGAGATAGATAAACTCGGTCTCACATTTCCCCGACACACCGAGTTGACGGCCCGAAATCAACCGCGAGCCATTTGGAAGTAGAGCGAATTGCGGTGATTTTTATGGTATACGATGTCGGCCGTTCAGGCAGCAATGACAAACAACAACAATAATTCACATTTTTCTTCCTTTCACTAAAATTGTTTCACAAAACACATCCTTCTACCGCATGCTTTATCACTTCCCACAGAACAGCATAAATGGCCTCAGAAGATAAACACATGTTTGGGCGGGTGGAGCACAGTTTCATTTCCGCCAGACGTGACATCAACCTGGAGCTAAGTGTTCCACTTAGCACGAGGTCTGTTTTCACAGAAACAATTTAAACTCAAGAGATTACATTTCCTGCTGCTGTTGGAAAATGTTTAAGAATGTTTAAACACAACATTGAAATCATAGTCAGTCGGTCGTACGGCGTAAGGAGTACATTTTAACTGAATATGTGTTCTGAGAATTTGTATGTGAAAACTATACAGATAAAGTTTTGTGAGACCTATACGCATAGATACATGGCTATACCTTTATGTGTGTACATGTGCTTAGTAAATGTGATAACTTTGTAAATATTAAAACATCTTAAAGTAGAGAGAGCCACGGGGGTGAGAAATATTAAACGGGCATTTACAATATATATATATATATATATATATATATATATATATATATATATATATATATATATATATATATATATATATATATATATATATATATATATATAAGTAGGTCAAGACATAATGAGATGAAGTTCTCAATTACCTTCCTCGGTGTCTGTTTTTCTCAAGCAACAACAAGAAATTTCTAAATTATGTTTCTTCGAGCAGTGGGTTAGTCCCAAAAGCAATGATGTACAGACCAAGTGGAACCAGAAGAAGAAGCCGAACATACAAACGATGGTCAGAGGGAATAACAGAGTCCATGGGAATATCGATACACGAAGCCCATAAACGGGCACTCTCCCGCTGTTTATGCTTCACCTCGACACCGCGAGTTACAAGAGGAGCAAGATGAGATCAGATGATGTTGGTGGTTATGGTGGTGGTTAATACTGGTAACCATTTTACGACGCTGGGTTAACCAAGTGTTAATCTAATCGGAAAATAACGCTGTCATAACTGAGGATTACACAACTTTACGAAGCTGGGTTAACCCACGAGTTACTCTAATTGGAGAATAACGCTGTCATAACTAAGGATTACACCACTTTACGAAGCTGTGTTAACCCAAGAGTTACTCTAATTGGAGAATAACGCTGTCATAACTAAGGATTACACCACTTTACGAAGCTGTGTTAACCCACGAGTTACTCTAATTGGAGAATAACGCTGTCATAACTAAGGATTACACCACTTTACGAAGCTGTGTTAACCCAAGAGTTACTCTAATTGGAGAATAACGCTGTCATAACTAAGGATTACACCACTTTACGAAGCTGTGTTAACCCAAGAGTTACTCTAATCGGAAAATAACGCTGTCATAAATGAGAATTAAACCACT
Organism: Cepaea hortensis; assembly: GCA_963921405.1. NCBI lineage: Eukaryota > Metazoa > Mollusca > Gastropoda > Stylommatophora > Helicidae > Cepaea > Cepaea hortensis. The sequence goes on along the minus strand of OY992897.1, from coordinate 57,599,722 downwards.
TTACGAACCTGGCTTAGCCCAGAGTTACTCTAATCGGATAATAACGCTGTCATAACTGAGAATTAAACCACTTTACGAACCTGGCTTAGCCCAGAGTTACTCTAATCGGAAAATAATGTTATCATATCTGAGGATTAAACCCAAACCACTGTTTGCATTTCTAAACAAGCGTACTAACTACTATTAATTGCAAGATTCTTACTATGTGGGGGTCGGGAGAGAGAATTCACATTAGGTAAGTAACGTATTCGATATGAAACTTTTGAGGTTATTTACATACCGTGGGAAACAAATTAACAATTATTGACACGCAAGCATACAAGACAAAGGAAACGTGAACATATCAGAGGACACAATTAAAAACACTGAAAGCAGTGCAGCTTATTTCCTGTATCTTTTTTTTAGTTCTGTTCAATAGTTTATAATACAATGAATGAATCATCCAAAAAAATAGAATGGGCAAGCTTTACTAAAACACTACAAGTAGAATGGGTAAGCTTTACTAAAACATGACAAATAGAATGGGTAATCTTTACTAAAACATGACACATAAATGGGTAAGCTTTACTAAAACATGACAAATAGAATGGGTAATCTTTACTAAAACATGACAAATAGAATGGGTAATCTTTACTAAAACATGACAAATAGAATGGGTAATCTTTACTAAAACATGACAAATAGAATGGGTAATCTTTACTAAAACATGAAAAATAGAATGGGTAATCTTTACTAAAACATGACAAATAGAATGGGTAATCTTTACTAAAACATGACAAATAGAATGGGTAATCTTTACTAAAACATGACAAATAGAATGGGTAATCTTTACTAAAACATGACAAATAGAATGGGTCATCATCATCAAGTGCCCTGTCAGCTGGCGTAGGCGTTCATGGATCTCCACAGATCTCGGTCTTTGGTTTTCTGAATCAACTCTGCTGCTAATATTCCTCCGTGCCACCGTCTCAATCCATCCAGCATCATTTCTCTTGGTCTGCCTCTGCCTCTCTTCCCCTCGATCTTTCCAGTTGTCACGATGTTCTCCAATGCCTCTCTTCTCATTACATGACGAAAGAAAGATGTTTGTCTCTGTCTTATTGTTGTATATAGTGTTCTAGTTTCATTAGCCTGTTTCAGGCAGTCGTCGTTAGTTACTCTGGCAGTACAAGGAATTCGTAACATTCGTCTCAGGAACCAAATCTCTGTTGCTTCTAATTTCTTCTTAATTTGTTCATTTACATTCCAAGATTCACTGCCATACAGCAAAACTGGTTCTACATAGCATTTCAGCACTCTCTTTCTTACATTCAATGATAGTGACCTATTGCACAAGATACTCTTCATTTTCTGAAATGCAGCCTTTGCTTGCCCTATTCTGCTCTTAATCTCTGTTGTACATCTTCCATCTGATGTTATAAATGTCCCTAGGTATCTAAAATTTATCCACTTGGTTAAGGATTTTCCCTTCTATTTCTATGTCACATTTTGGTGTCACCATTTTCTTTGATATCACCATTGTTACTGTTTTCTTGATATTCTAGGAGAGTCCTTTCCTTGCACTCTCTGTTACTACAATGTCTAATAATTGTTGTAGGTCTGTTGATTTATCTGCCACCAATACTGTGTCATGTGCATAGCATATATTATTTATATTATAACCTCCAACTAGTATTCCTGGCATCTCTTTGATCTCTCTCATTATTACTTCGCTATACAGGGAGAAAAGATCTGGTGACAAGACACACCCTTGTCGTACTCCTAGCTTTATCTGTTCGTAACTACCCTCTTTATTTCCCATTTTAATTGCTGCTACTTGGTTCCAGTAAACATTCTTTATTATTCTTAAATCTTTTCCCTCAGTGTTGATATCTTCCAACATTTTAATCAGTTCATCATGTTTTACTTTATCAAATGCCTTAGTATAATCTATGAAACACAAATATATGTCTCTCTGTTTCTCTATTGATCTTTCTATTAGTGTCCGTAATGTATATATTGCATTGTTTGTGACCTTTCCCGCCACAAATCCATACTGTTCTTCACTAATTTCCATTTTTATTTTCTTTCTGGTTCTTCTCATTATGATTCTGAGCAGAAGCTTAGTGATATGGTTTATGAGGTTAATTGTACGAAAATCTCCACATTCAATTGCTCCTGGTCTTTTTGGTATAGCTATAAATATAGATTTCAGCATATCACTGGGTAAATATCCACTGCTGTAAATATCATTCAACATTTTGGTTAATATATCTACTCCAAATTCTCCCAATACTTCTAATTCTTCTATTGTGATTTCATCTGGCCCAGCTGTTTTTCCTTTCTTCATACGTTTCATAGCGTCAGCGACTTCTTCTTTCAGAATAGGTGGACCTTCTAAGTTACTATCTTCTGTTAATTCTTCCCTTTCTCCGTCATATAATTCTTTTATATACTCATTCCCCCTCTTCATTATAGCACCTTCCTTCAATAATATCTTTCCTGTTTTTGATTTCACATACCCTGTGTTTATTCTTATTTTTCTTCCCGTGAGCTCACTGACTTGTCTGTGCATATTTTTTGTATCTTTAATAGCATTTAATTCAATTTCTTTGCACTGCTCATTTAACCAAATTTCTTTTGCCTTCCAACGTGTATCTTTTATTTCTTTATTTATCTTAGCGTATTCTTGTTTATCATTTTTACTCTGTTTTCTTTTGTCCATCAGCATTAAGATTTCTTCATTCGTCCGTTTTTTCTTAGCTATTTGACTTCTCTCCGGTAATATTTCTTTGCTAATTTGATGAATGGAGTCCTTTAACATTTCCCATTGTTCATTTATACAAGCTTTATTAAAACATGACAAACAGAATAGGTAAACTTTACTAAAAACATGACAAATAGAATGGGTAAGCTTTACTACAATACAACAAATTCAATGGGTAAGCTTTACTAACACATGACAAATAGAATGGGTAAGCTTTACTAACACATGACAAATAGAATGGGTAAGCTTTACTAAAACACGACAAATAGAATGGGTAAGCTTTACTAAAACATGAAAAATAGAATGGGTAAGCTTTACTAACACATGACAAATAGAATGGGTAAGCTTTACTAAAACACGACAAATAGAATGGGTAAGCTTTACTAAAACATGAAAAATAGAATGGGTAAGCTTTACTAAAACACGACAAATAGAATGGGTAAGCTTTACTAAAACATGACAAATAGAATAGGTAAGCTTTACTAACACATGACAAATAGAATGGGTAAGCTTTACTAAACCCCGATCGCCTGTACCAGTAGGACGTTGCGGAAAGAGATTCGTCAGCACACATGCAATAAACACAAACAGATCCAACTACATGGAAAACTCTATATGAACATATATATATATAAGTTCTCTACTAAAGTACTACACATCTGGAGACACCAAGACTATACTCCACATATAAATAGTTGCGAATATATTGTAAGTGTTGCGAATGTATTTCTCGTGGTAGGTGATCTATTAGATCAGATGTTTAACGGAGCACTGAGAAATCATAAATAATAGAAAGACAGAAGTCAAGGTGATATCAAAGAAACAGATTGTGCCTAATTGTGCAATTAAAGTACAGGACGTTATTTTGGGGCAAGTGCAGAAATTCAGATATCTAAACCCATGGATAACATCAGATGGAAGATGCCTCACTGAGATAAAGAACAAAATAGGACAAGCAAAATCTGCATCCAGTCAAATGAAGATCGTTTTGTGCAATAAGTCACTGTCCTTGAAAGTTAGAAAAAGAGTTCTTGTATCTTATATAAAACCAGTTTTAATATACGGCTGCGAATCCTGGACAATAAGTAAGCAGGCGAAAAAACAACTAGAAGCCTTGAAGATGTAGTTTTATAGAAAAATGCTGAAAATTAATTGGACAACCAAAATGAGCAATCAGGACGTTTTAAGGGAAGTGAGTCGCAAAGACAGCTTATCACAAACATTAGAAATAGGCAGTCATCGTTTTTGACTACGTTATGAGAAGACAGAAACTGAAACATGTTCTGACAACCGGAATGATTTGTGGAAAGAGAGATAGGGGAAAACGGCGTGAGAAGATTATTGACAGTCGTGTGTCATTGCACGGAAGGGAGTCAACTCACGAATTGATACTTGACGTCGGAAATCATAATTTGTGGAAAGGTATGATCGCCCACGCTAGCAGGCAAGGCAATGGATGATGGTGAGATAAATCAACAAAAGTTTCAAAGTATTCGAAACAATGTTTTTTCCTATGTGAATATGAATAACGAAGACACAAACAATATATTGCACCATTTATTGCCTGGCATGTTTGGCTGTATCTCGTCAGGGGCTCACTACATAAAAAATCAAAATATTAGGGACGTTAATTTGAAACCCGTTCCAGTAGCTTTATTACAAAAGCATGAAAGAAATATTAACAGGTGTGGTAGAATTAAACGAAGCATTCAATTTGAATGAATTAGGCACCATGGGTTGACCAGAAACAGTCGACGTAGGCATTCAGGCAAGCATCCCATTGTTTAGGTAGGCGGCGAATGCATTCCGCAAAAAAAGATTGTGGTTGCTCACTGAACCAAGTGTTTACCGCGTTCATTATGTCTGCATCTGTGTGAAATCGTTGCCTCTAGAGATTTATTTTAGAGGTCCGAACAAATGAAAATCACATGGTGACAAATCATGACTATAGGCTGGATGTTGCAGAATATCCCACTTCTTCCTTGCTAATGCTTCCTGCACAATCTTTGCGACATGCGGACGAGCATTATGGTGCAACAAAATCACACCGCGAGAAAGCATGCTGGGTTGTTTATTCTTTATAGCTTTTTGCAGCTTGTCTAGTGTTTGCAAGTAGAGGGTAGAGTTGATGTTGACACCAGGTTCTTTAAAGTCGGCCAACAATCGCCCTTCATGGTCAAAAAATGCGCTCAGCATAACCTTACCAGCAGAAACCTGTAACTTGAATTTTTTGGTTTTTGGTGATCCAGCATGCTTTCATTGCATGCTCTCTCTCTTTTGCTGCTCGGCTCAAAGTGGTGACACCATGTGTTCTTAGCCTGCCACTATGCGTAAGAGAAATGCATCACCCTCCACTCTGTAACGCAGCAAGTGGTTCAAACACCATCACATGCGTTCCTCTTTTTGGTGGTCGGTCAACATCCGTGGTACCCACTGTGAACACAACTTCCGATATTGCAGTTTTTACGAACGACCTTTTGAATTATCCCAATTAACACATCAAATTCTTTCGCTAGCGAACGTATGCTTCGACAACGGTTCATCTGTACTGCTGCATCAATTTTGGCGGTGGTTTTTTCTGTTGTAAAAATATGCGCTTGACCCGGCCGTCGAAGATATGTCGTGAACTGACGTCCTTTCCGAAACATTCGTGCCCAGTCTATCACTGTTGTCTTCGACACATATTTGTTACCGTACGCTGCCTGCATTCTTCGATGAATGTTCACTGGTCGACATCCTTCAAATGAAAGAAACTGAATCACCGCTCTTTGAGCTTCTTTGGGCGGATTTTGGATCAACCCGACCATTTTCTCAACGGTCAGAAACAGAACCTATGCATCATGGGACGATAAGCACGTGCTCTTTTATTCATTGATCAGTACTTATCACATGACTATGACATGATCATGTTCAACGTACGCAATTACGCTCGGTGCGGCACGAACGGATTTCAAATGAACGCCCTTTATATAATCACATGGCTTCTCGGGATGCGGCGTCTCTGTTCACTAATGTTCTTCTAGAAGACACAGAACAATTTTTTTTTTTTCAAAGTATAAAAGAGAGAAAGATTAAATTAGACATCCCGATACTTAAATTGGAGAGATTACTATGCGATGCACTGTTAACATTTAATTTAATTTTCTGGCACAATCTTATTGCAAAGGACTCTCCTTGAATATCAAGAAAACGGTAACAATGGTGATATCAAATAAAAAGTGACATCAAAATGTGACATGGAAATAGAAGAGAAAATTCTTAACCAAATTGATCATTTTAAATACCTAGGGGCATTTATAACATCCGATCGAAGATGCACAACAGAGATTAATAACAGAATAGAGCAAGCAAAGTTGCAGTTCAGAAAATGAAGAGCATCTTATGCAATTGTCACGGTCATGGAATGTAAGAAAGAGAGTGCTGAAGTGCTATATAGAACCTGTTTTCTGTATGGCAGTGAATCTTGGAATGTAAATGAACAAACTAGGAAAAACTTGGAAGCAATGGAGATGTGGTTATTGAGTCGAATGTTGCGAATTTCTTGGACTGCCAGAGTAACTATTGACGACTGATTGCCTGGAAGAGGCTAATGAAACTAGAACATTATATACAACAATAAGAAAGTGACAAACAGATTTCTCTGGTCATATGATGAGAAGAGAGGCATTGGAGAATATCGTGACAACTGGAAAGATCGAGGGGAAGAGAGGCAGAGGCCTACCAAGAGAAATTATGCTGGAAGGATTGAGACGGTGACATGGAGAAATATCATCAGCAGAGTTGATCCAGAACACCAAAGACCGAGATCTGTGGAGAGACATGAACGCCTATGCCAGCTGGCGGGGCACTAGATGCTGATAACGATCTTACTGACAGATAGATATGGCAATGTATTTTGTTTATTTCGGTTGAAAGGATTTATCACATGTTGAGATTTGTTTCTGTAGTATGCTGAAAAACATCTGATGGCTGTGGCAGTGTGGTTTCTTGGGAAAATGCAAAGAATACCATGGACAGACAGAAAAGCCAATTCCTACAAGAAACAAATGAAAACCGTAAACTGATTAGAGAAATTAGACATAGACAGTCACAGTTTTTGGGCACGTTATGAGAAGAAATCAATTGGAGAACTTGGTGACAACTAGCAAAGTTGGGGAAAGAGAACAAGAAGAAGGCAGAGAAGTAAATATTTGAATGGCTTGACCAATTGGTATGGTCGAGACAAGAACACAGAGCTGATCCACGACTCTGGTGATCGTGTGAGATTGCGAAACATGACCGCCTACGCTCATCTTCATGGCACATGATGGTCATGAGTATGTTCCTAACGAGATACAGGGAACTTCGACATGCAACACATTGTGCAATAAATTGTTCGTGTCTTCATTATTCAAAGTATTCGTCAATTTGGAATATAAACAGGGCAGTCAATATAATATGTACCAGAATGCCGATCAAGAGGTCGAATTCAAAAAACGATATATAGTGTAACATTATAAGAAATAGACTATAATACTTTGACTATAGCTTAGTTCATTGCTTACGTCAAGCCTATACTTGTCTACAGACAAGATTATAATCCAAATACAAAAGACGGCAAAATTATATTCCGTATCTAAAATAAAATGAAAATCGTAGATTGATTACAGAAATTAGACGTAGACAGTCAAAATTTTTTGGACATGTTATGAGAAGAAATGGACTGGAGAACTTAGTGACAACTGGCAGGATCGAAGGGAACAGACCAAGAGGAAGACCGAGAGGAAAATATCTGGATGGCTTGGCCACATGGCATGGACGAGACAGGAACACTGAGCTGATCCACGACTCTGGTGATCGAGTGAAATGGCGAGTCATGACCGCCCACGCTTTCCGGAATGGCACATGATTGATAGATCTAAAATAGAGCAAAACTATACTCCATATATAAAAGAGCACAATAATACGCTGTATATAAAAGACGGTGGAACTATATTTCATATCTAAAAGACAGCAAGATTTTACCCCATGTAGCAAGCAAGATTTTACCCCATGTCGAAAGACAGCAAGACTTTACTACATGTCTAAAGGCAGCAGACTTTCCTCCATTTCTAAAGACAGCAAGACTTTACTCCATGTCTAAAGACAGCAGATTTTCCTCCATTTCTAAAGACAGCAAGACTTTACTCCATGTCTAAAGACAGCAGATTTTCCTCCATTTCTAAAGACAGCAAGACTTTACTCCATGTCTAAAGACAGCAGACTTTCCTCCATTTCTAAAGACAGCAAGACTTTACTCCATGTCTAAAGGCAGCAGATTTTCCTCCATTTCTAAAGACAGCAAGACTTTACTCCATGTCTAAAGACAGCAGATTTTCCTCCATTTCTAAAGACAGCAAGACTTTACTCCATGTCTAAAGACAGCAGACTTTCCTCCATTTCTAAAGACAGCAAGACTTTACTCCATGTCTAAAGGCAGCAGATTTTCCTCCATTTCTAAAGACAGCAAGATTTTACTCAATGTCTAACGACAGCAAGACTATATTTCACGTCTAAAGACAGCAAGACTATACTCCACGTCTAAACACAACAAGATTATACTCCACGCCTAAAGACAGCTAGACTATACTTCACCTCTAAAGACAACTAGACTATACTTCACGTCTAAAGACAGCAAGACTATACTCCACGTCTAAACACAAGATTATACCCTGCGTCTAAAGATAGCAATACAGTTGTTCATTGCTAACGACAGCATGACTATTGTCCTTTGCTAACAACAACATTACTGTTGCTCATTGCTAACGACAGCATGACTATGTCTACTGACAACAGCAACAGGACCGTTGTCCATTCCCAACAAACAGCAAGACTATAGTATGTGCCTAAAGACCGCAACAGAACTATAATACTGTATGAAATATTTAAATTCTATAAACGGGTCAACACGAAACAAAACGTCAGCTATTGCCAATGCAGACCTTCCGTTATGAACGCTTTTTGAAACTGCCTCTAATGCTGTTAAAGAGTTAATAATTGTGTGAGAAGTCTGCTAAATTGATGATGATTTGGTTGGTATATTAACTTAACAAATGTGTGTGGAGACTTTTAAGTTAATGGCGATTTGTTATGTGCAAAAGACTGTTAAATTAATGACCATTTGGCAAATTAAATTAACACATGTGTTTAAAATCTGCTAAATTACGCGTATAACGATTCAGCATGTTCACTGAAGACATTTGTGAAAGTCTGCTAAATTAATTACTACTTGGTAAGTTAACTTAAGAAATAAACGGAAGGTTGCACACACTTTACTATTCCTATGTTAATTTGAGACATGTGGGAATGCCTGCTATCTCATAGGGATATAGCATGTTACCTATTCAAAGACTGAAAATGATGTGGATTTTTACTGGCATATTACTCTTCACCACATGTTTCTCTTTGAACGATTCGAAATTTGAAGCGAACCAGAGTCGGAGGAAAAGCAGTAACAGCCACGTCATAGATGGAGTGGAGAGTGATTTCTTTAAGGATGGAGGATCGGGAGAAGCCAGTGAGGAAATCGCAGAGATATTCCCAAACATAAATAGCCAGTATTCAGCAGGCGACGGAGTAGAACACCCAGGTTCTATCTTCACAACACCTCAGCCAGAAGACAGCCAGGAGTTTACAGTGACAGTCGGACATGTTTCAGTTAACAATAAGGTAAAGTAATGTTCTCCGTGTCTTCTTGTGTCGTATTTATTTCTGTGTCTCCTTGTGTCGTACTGTTCTCTGTGACTTCTTGTGTCGTACTGTTCTCTGTGACTTCTAGTGTCGTACTGTTCTCTGTGTCTCCTTGTGTCATATGGTTCTCTGTGACTTCTTGTGTCGTACTGTTCTCTGTGACTTCAAGTGTCGTACTGTTCTCTGTGACTTCTAGTGTCGTATTTATTTCTGTGACTTCTTGTGTCGTACTGTTCTCTGTGACTTCTAGTGTCGTACTGTTCTCTGTGACTTCTAGTGTCGTATTTATTTCTGTGACTTCTAGTGTCGTACTGTTCTCTGTGACTTCTAGTGTCGTACTGTTCTCTGTGACTTCTTGTGTCGTACTGTTCTCTGTGACTTCTTGTGTCGTACTGTTCTCTGTGACTTCTAGTGTCGTACTGTTCTCTGTGTCTCCTTGTGTTGTATGGTTCTCTGTGACTTCTTGTGTCGTACTGTTCTCTGTGACTTCTAGTGTCGTACTGTTCTCTGTGACTTCTAGTGTCGTATTTATTTCTGTGACTTCTTGTGTCGTACTGTTCTCTGTGACTTCTAGTGTCGTACTGTTCTCTGTGACTTCTAGTGTCGTATTTATTTCTGTGACTTCTAGTGTCGTACTGTTCTCTGTGACTTCTAGTGTCGTACTGTTCTCTGTGACTTCTTGTGTCGTACTGTTCTCTGTGACTTCTTGTGTCGTACTGTTCTCTGTGACTTCTAGTGTCGTACTGTTCTCTGTGACTTCTAGTGTTGTACTGTTCTCTATGACTTCTAGTGTCGTACTGTTCTCTGTGACTTCTTGTGTCGTATGGTTCTCTGTGACTTCTAGTGTCGTACTGTTCTCTGTGACTTCTAGTGTCGTACTGTTCTCTGTGACTTCTAGTGTCGTACTGTTCTCTGTGACTTCTTGTGTCGTATGGTTCTCTGTGACTTCTAGTGTCGTACTGTTCTCTGTGACTTCTAGTGTCGTGCTGTTCTCTGTGACTTCTAGTGTCGTGCTGTTCTCTGTGACTTCTTGTGTCGTACTGTTCTCTGTGACTTCTTGTGTCGTACTGTTCTCTGTGACTTCTAGTGTCGTACTGTTCTCTGTGACTTCTAGTGTCGTACTGTTCTCTGTGACTTCTTGTGTCGTACTGTTCTCTGTGACTTCTTGTGTCGTATGGTTCTCTGTGACTTCTAGTGTCGTACTGTTCTCTGTGACTTCTAGTGTCGTACTGTTCTCTGTGACTTCTAGTGTCGTACTGTTCTCTGTGACTTCTTGTGTCGTACTGTTCTCTGTGACTTCTTGTGTCGTACTGTTCTCTGTGACTTCTTGTGTCGTATGGTTCTCTGTGACTTCTAGTGTCGTACTGTTCTCTGTGACTTCTAGTGTCGTACTGTTCTCTGTGACTTCTAGTGTCGTACTGTTCTCTGTGACTTCTTGTGTCGTACTGTTCTCTGTGACTTCTTGTGTCATACTGTTCTCTGTGACTTCTGGTGTCGTACTGTTCTCTGTGACTTCTTGTGTCGTACTGTTCTCTGTGACTTCTAGTGTCGTACTGTTCTCTGTGACTTCTTGTGTCGTACTGTTCTCTGTGACTTCTAGTGTCGTACTGTTCTCTGTGACTTCTTGTGTCGTACTGTTCTCTGTGACTTCTAGTGTCGTACTGTTCTCTGTGACTTCTTGTGTCGTACTGTTCTCTGTGACTTCTAGTGTCGTACTGTTCTCTGTGACTTCTAGTGTCGTACTGTTCTCTGTGACTTCTAGTGTCGTACTGTTCTCTGTGACTTCTAGTGTCGTACTGTTCTCTGTGACTTCTTGTGTCGTATGGTTCTCTGTGACTTCTAGTGTCGTATGGTTCTCTGTGACTTCTAGTGTCGTACTGTTCTCTGTGACTTCTAGTGTCGTACTGTTCTCTGTGACTTCTAGTGTCGTACTGTTCTCTGTGACTTCTAGTGTCGTACTGTTCTCTGTGACTTCTTGTGTCGTACTGTTCCCTGTGACTTCTAGTGTCGTACTGTTCTCTGTGACTTCTAGTGTCGTACTGTTCTTTGTGACTTCTAGTGTCGTACTGTTCTCTGTGACTTCTAGTGTCGTACTGTTCTCTTTGACTTCTAGTGTCGTACTGTTCCCTGTGACTTCTAGTGTCGTACTGTTCTCTGTGACTTCTAGTGTCGTACTGTTCCCTGTGACTTCTAGTGTCGTACTGTTCTCTGTGACTTCTAGTGTCGTATTTATTTCTTTGCCTTCTGGTGTCGTACTGTTCTCTGTGACTTCTAGTGTCGTACTGTTCTCTGTGACTTCTAGTGTCGTATTTATTTCTGTGACTTCTAGTGTCGTACTGTTCTCTGTGACTTCTTGTGTCGTACTGTTCTCTGTGACTTCTTGTGTCGTACTGTTCTATGTGTCTTCTAGTGTCGTACTGTTCTCTGTGTCTTCTAGTGTCGTACTGTTCTCTTTGACTTCTAGTGTCGTACTGTTCCCTGTGACTTCTAGTGTCGTACTGTTCTCTGTGACTTCTAGTGTCGTACTGTTCCCTGTGACTTCTAGTGTCGTACTGTTCTCTGTGACTTCTAGTGTCGTATTTATTTCTTTGCCTTCTGGTGTCGTACTGTTCTCTGTGACTTCTAGTGTCGTACTGTTCTCTGTGACTTCTAGTGTCGTATTTATTTCTGTGACTTCTAGTGTCGTACTGTTCTCTGTGACTTCTTGTGTCGTACTGTTCTCTGTGTCTTCTTGTGTCGTACTGTTCTCTGTGTCTTCTAGTGTCGTACTGTTCTCTGTGTCTTCTTGTGTCGTACTGTTCTCTGTGACTTCTTGTGTCGTACTGTTCTCTGTGACTTCTAGTGTCGTACTGTTCTCTGTGACTTCTAGTGTCGTACTGTTCTCTGTGACTTCTAGTGTCTAACTGTTCTCTGTGACTTCGTGTGTCGTACTGTTCTCTGTGACTTCTAGTGTCGTACTGTTCTCTGTGACTTCTAGTGTCGTACTGTTCTCTGTGTCTTCTAGTGTCGTACTGTTCTCTGTGACTTCTTGTGTCGTACTGTTCTCTGTGACTTCTAGTGTCGTACTGTCCTCTGTAACTTCTAGTGTCGTACTGTTCTCTGTGTCTTCTTGTGTCGTACTGTTCTACTGTTCTCTGTGTCTTCTTGTGTCGTACTGTTCAACTGTTCTTTGTGACTTCTAGTGTCGTACTGTTCTCTGTGACTTCTAGTGTCGTACTGTTCTCTGTGACTTCTAGTGTCGTACTGTTCTCTGTGACTTCTAGTGTCGTACTGTTCTCTGTGACTTCTAGTGTCGTACTGTTCTACTGTTCTCTGTGTCTTCTTGTGTCGTACTGTTCTACTGTTCTCTGTGACTTCTAGTGTCGTACTGTTCTCTGTGACTTCTAGTGTCGTACTGTTCTCTGTGACTTCTAGTGTCGTACTGTTCTCTGTGACTTCTAGTGTCGTACTGTTCTCTGTGACTTCTAGTGTCGTACTGTTCTCTGTGACTTCTTGTGTCATACTGTTCTCTGTGTCTTCGTGTGTCGCACTGTTCTCTGTGTCTTCTTGTGTCGTACTGTTCTACTGTTCTCTGTGACTTCTAGTGTCGTACTGTTCTCTTTGACTTCTAGTGTCGAACTGTTCCCTGTGACTTCTAGTGTCGTACTGTTCTCTGTGACTTCTAGTGTCGTACTGTTCCCTGTGACTTCTAGTGTCGTACTGTTCTCTGTGACTTCTAGTGTCGTATTTATTTCTGTGACTTCTTGTGTCGTACTGTTCTCTGTGACTTCTAGTGTCGTACTGTTCTCTGTGACTTCTAGTGTCGTATTTATTTCTTTGACTTCTGGTGTCGTACTGTTCTCTGTGACTTCTAGTGTCGTACTGTTCTCTGTGACTTCTAGTGTCGTATTTATTTCTGTGACTTCTAGTGTCGTACTGTTCTCTGTGACTTCTTGTGTCGTACTGTTCTCTGTGTCTTCTAGTGTCGTACTGTTCTCTGTGTCTTCTAGTGTCGTACTGTTCTCTGTGTCTTCTAGTGTCGTACTGTTCTCTGTGTCTTCTAGTGTCGTACTGTTCTCTGTGACTTCTAGTGTCGTACTGTTCTCTGTGACTTCTTGTGTCGTACTGTTCTCTGTGACTTCTTGTGTCGTACTGTTCTCTGTGACTTCTAGTGTTGTACTGTTCTCTGTGACTTCTAGTGTCGTACTGTTCTCTGTGACTTCTAGTGTCGTACTGTTCTCTGTGACTTCTTGTGTCGTACTGTTCTCTGTGACGTCTAGTGTCGTACTGTTCTCTGTGACTTCTAGTGTCGTAATGTTCTCTGTGTCTTCTAGTGTCGTACTGTTCTCTGTGACTTCTTGTGTCGTACTGTTCTCTGTGACTTCTAGTGTCGTACTGTTCTCTGTGACTTCTAGTGTCGTACTGTTCTCTGTGTCTTCTTGTGTCGTACTGTTCTACTGTTCTCTGTGTCTTCTTGTGTCGTACTGTTCAACTGTTCTTTGTGACTTCTAGTGTCGTACTGTTCTCTGTGACTTCTAGTGTCGTACTGTTCTCTGTGACTTCTAGTGTCGTACTGTTCTCTGTGACTTCTAGTGTCGTACTGTTCTACTGTTCTCTGTGTCTTCTTGTGTCGTACTGTTCTACTGTTCTCTGTGACTTCTAGTGTCGTACTGTTCTCTGTGACTTCTAGTGTCGTACTGTTCTCTGTGACTTCTAGTGTCGTACTGTTCTCTGTGACTTCTAGTGTCGTACTGTTCTCTGTGACTTCTAGTGTCGTACTGTTCTCTGTGACTTCTAGTGTCGTACTGTTCTCTGTGACTTCTTGTTTCGTACTGTTCTCTGTGTCTTCGTGTGTCGCACTGTTCTCTGTGTCTTCTTGTGTCGTACTCTTCTACTGTTCTCTGTGACTTCTAGTGTCGTACTGTTCTCTGTGACTTCTAGTGTCGTACTGTTCTCTGTGACTTCTAGTGTCGTACTGTTCTCTGTGACTTCTTGTGTCGTACTGTTCGTCCTCGACTTGCGGGCGTAAATTACAAGTACCTCAGAAGTCTGAGTGGTTTCGCCTGATGGCGAGGGACACTGGTAATTGGGAAGGCTGATCTACGCGCAAATATCAGTCCAGTGCACAAGTAGTAGCACTGGTATGGACTACGCTTGAGTTCAAAGCGAGCTAAAGCAAAACAATAAAAATCATTTTAAAATCACATCCACACAGCTTCCACATAATTTATCAATTGTCAGCTAATTGTCCATAATTCTCCTCCCTACATTAGGATTGGTCAGACAGAACTTTTTCTACCTTCTATTGACAAAGATATATAGATATCTATCTTTGTCAGTTGAGGGTAGAATTTTGTTCTCTCTGTTCTCTCCTGACGCAAGTAACCAGTTCTCTTAGAGAGTTAACATATGTTAATATATCTTCTTACCCTTTCCATCCGTCCAGGGCAATGAATTTGAGACTCAAGCTGAAATTGTTGACAACAATGAAGAGCAACTCCAAGACAGTCCACAGAGAATGGATACCCCGCTCAAGAACATCGAAGACTTCCTAAAGAAGAGGCGTAATCATCCACATGGAACAACGAGGCCCACAAAGAAACCATTAAAATCTCAGGAAAAGACTTCACATCTTTTCTTCACCAAGAGAAAGCTTTGGTAATGATGCTATCTTGTTTTGAATTTCTCAGATAGCCTTCTTCCGCCACTTCTTCTTCCTCTTCATGTTCTTTTTCTTCTATTTTTTATCTTCTTCTTTTATTTAGTTATGTTCAAGAAAGGAAGGAAGAAACAGACAGACAGACAGACAGACAGACAGACAGACAGACAGACAGACCGGCAGGCAGGTAGGCAGGCAGACAGACAGACAGACAGGCAGGCAGGCAGGGGGAGAAAGAAAGAAAGAAAGAAAGAAAGAAAGAAAGAAAGAAAGAAAGAAAGAAAGAAAGAAAGAAAGAAAGAAAGAAAGAAAGAAAGAAAGAAAGCTTCTCACATATAATGTAGATGTGGTGGAGAGGGAGCAGTGGCAGGAGGCGGGTGATGATGTGAAGTGGCAGCAATACAAAGAAAGAAAGAAAGAAAGAAAGAAAGAAAGAAAGAAAGAAAGAAAGAAAGAAAGAAAGAAAGAAAGAAAGAAAGAAAGAAAGAAAGAAAGAAAGAAATGGAGAGGGGGAAGAGTAGAAGAAGAAGACGACGACAACTAAATGGGAAAGAGAATGAAAAGAAGAAGATGATGATGATGTATACCTGTTACTTCTCTACTCACACGGCGCGCGTGCCAGGCCCACATTGTCAGCTGCTCTTATTTCCCCTCGACAGGTCTGCCAGCAGAGGGCGGCTGGGTTCGAATAAAAAACAGTCGGAGACGATTGATAATGAGGACAGTGACACTGGCGCCTCTGACGATTACGATTACGATAACGGCGATGACGACGACGATGATGATGACTTAGAGTCAATTTACACACTGGCCCACTTTCGGCATGAGTTGTACACCTATGTGGATGAGCAGATGGCGGTAGTCAACGGTTCCGTTGTAGACATTCTGACACGTTTACAACAGAAGGTATGTTTGAATATTAGACAGACAGACAAATATAGGCAGGCACACAGGCAGACAGGTGGATAGACAGACAAATATAGACAAGAATGCAGGCGGATAGACAGACAGACAAATATAGACGGGCAGATAGCTGGGCAGACAGACAGGCAGGCAGGCAGGCAGACAGACAGACCGGCGGGCAGGAAGACGGAGGGCGGACGGACGGACGGACAAACAGACCGACCACGCCATGTGTAGAGAATCGATTTGTCTACCATATGAGATTAGAGCCATATACCCCATATGTCTTATGGCATGTAAAAGAAGTCCTTCCTTTGTTACTTATTTCTCCTTATCTCCACCCCTCCCCCGGGATCATCTTTCCTTGGGTCATGGGTGATTTCTGATCACATTTAGTAAAGTCACGCGCTAAAACGACACCCGGGTCAAATGATATGTCTAGATTGCAGTTATAGAACAGTCGACAGAGATACGATTAGATTACTCTGTTTCTAGATTGTACAGTTATAGTCAACAGAGATGCGATTAGATTACTCTGTATGTTTCTAGATTGAACAGTTATAGAACAGTCGACAGAGATACGATTAGATTACTCTGGATGTTTCTATATTGCACAAGTCGACAGAGATGCGATTAGATTACTCTGTATGTTTCTAAATTGCACAGTTATAGAACAGTCGACAGAGATGCGATTAGATTACTCTGTATGTTTCTATATTGCACAAGTCGACAGAGATGCGATTAGATTACTCTGTTTCTAGATTGCACAGTTATAGTCAACAGAGATGTGATTAGATTACTCTGTATGTTTCTATACTGCACAAGTCGACAGAGATACAATTAGATTACTCTGTATGTTTCTATATTGCACATGTCGACAGAGATACGATTAGATTACTCTGTTTGTTTCTAGATTGCACAATTACGTTACAGTCGACAGAGATGCGATTAGATTACTCTGTATGTTTCTAGATTGCACAGTTATAGAATAGTCCATAGAGTTTACCTGCAGAAACATCACATACACTAACAGATAACTTTATAGTGTTTCTAGACTGCGTAGTTATAGAACCAGTCGAAAGAGAATGCCTGTTGCAACGCCACTTGCACAATTAGATAACTCTGTATTCTTGTAAGCTGCACAGTTAAAGAACCAATTGAGAAAATGCCCTTAGGAAAATCACAAATACTGAGAAATAACTTTATATTCTTCTAGACCGCACAGTAATATAACCAGTTCACAAAAAACACATGTTGAAAGACCATATATAATAACAGATCACTTTGCATTTTTCTAGATTGCACAGTTAGAGGACCAGTTGACAGAGAATATGGCATACACAAGTTTCTTAGAAACAGAGATCCGAGTATCGGCCACCCCACGATCAGGTGATATTCGGCTTCTACCCAGCGACAACCCCGGGAGAGTATCCAGGGCTGGTTATCTCCTCTTTTACACAGGTATTTCAACCGTTTCTCTTACGCTGTCTATTCATTTCAGGCTCCTTTCGGGTGCTTAAGTACGACCTATAAGTAATTGGGGTGGCAACGTTGTTGGCCATCTTGTTTTATATCCAGCGACATTTAGACTGGACCTTTGCCACGATGGCATTTTGTTCTAGATCTATCTAATGTAGCTGCCTTCTACAAGGAGTCTTCAAATGAAAAACTTAACAGTGTGATAGAAATTGTATTGTAACCTGTCAATAGTCTTGTTTATGATGTGAAGGGTGTGTTTTGCGTACGTTTATTCGAGAAGTTAGACGTAGACAGTCAATGTTCTGTTGGCACATTATAAGGAGAAATAAATTGGAAAACTGAGTGCTGACTGACAAGAATTATGAGAAAAGTTAGTTAGTCGACAGATCATCCTCATTACACATCGAACTATTCAGTCCATAAGTGCT
>OY992897.1:57380279-57576620 GCA_963921405.1 Cepaea hortensis | reverse complement strand
CAGTTGGCATCTCTGGATTGAAAGGAAGGCGTGTAGAAAATTTCATCTCAATCGGATGGGCCGTTCGCGAGCGTATAAAGGTCAGCTGTTATCGCGGACCTCAGAGAGAAGTGTCTATGTAGAAGACCATTTCCTGGACGTACGTATTTTGGGAGGGGGAGGGAGGAGGGAGGGAGGAGGAGGAAGAAGAAAAAAAACGACAGTTGGCATCTCTGGAATGACAGGAAGGCGTGTAGAAAATTTCATCTCAATCGGATGGCCCGTTCGCGAGCGTATAAAGGACATACATACATACATACAGAGATACAGACAGACAGAGATACGGACATCCTAATTTATATATAAGATATATATATATATATATATATATATATATATATATATATATATATATATATATATATATATATATATATAAAAACAGAGTATGTTTGTTTGTGTGTGGGAATTTATGTATTGGATGCGTTCGATAACGGTACATCCGATTGAGATGAAATTTTCTACACGCCTTCCTTTCATTCATTTGCAACCGACTATAATAATTTCTTAATGTAAAATCTTCTACTTATTTAATAACATTTACTTTTCCGTTTTCATTATATAATGTCTATATAGCAGGGGGACTTCACTCTAGAAAAGTTATTTCAAGGGGCATAACTTTTAATAACATTTCTATATACTTTATAGTCATATTGTTGGACTTGCTTGCACTATTGTTAAACTCTTTGTCTATAGTTATTTTCAAGCATATGAGTTATAATAAATAATGATATAATCTTTAAGGCATTTTCAAAGTTTGCATAAAAATAATGCATAATGCATAACATTGTAACCCATCTTTCTCTGCTTACAGAACTTATCAACTGTCATGTCGGTGATTAAAAACAGTTTTCATTAAAAATAATGAATGGTGTGTGGAAGGACATTCTTTTAAGTTACTGTGCGCCAGGAGCTGGGCGAAACCACGCCGGGTCAGATAGATAGACAGACAGACAGATAGTCGGGAACGGAAGCTTATTTGACTACTTATATGAATTAAATGACATGCTCCCCACCAGGGACTGGGTGAAGCCGGGCCGGGTCACACAGATAGACAGAAAGTCGGGAACGGGAGAGCTTATATGACTACGTATATGAATTAAATGAGATGCTCCCCACCAGGGACTGGGTGAAGCCGGGCCGGGACAGACAGACAGACAGACAGACAGACAGACAGACAGACAGACAGACAGACAGACAGACAGACAGACAGACAGACAGACAGACAGACAGACAGACAGACAGACAGACAGATAGTCGGGAACGGGAGAGCTTATATGACTACTTATATGAATTAAATTAGATGTTCCCCACCAGGGGCTGGGTGAAGCCGGGCCGGGTCAGCCAGACAGACAGACAGATAGATAGATAGATAGATCCCCTCCAAGGCCTGGGCGAAGCCGGGCCGGGTCAGCTAGTATATATATATACATACGTATGTGTGGTGTGTGTGTGCGCGCGCGCGTGCGTCTCTCTCTCTCTCAATCTATAGTAGATCATGGTACTGGGTCTCTCTTTCTCTCTCTTAGTCTACAGTAGATCATGGTACTGGGTCTCTCTCTCTCTCTTAGTCTACAGTAGATCATGGTACTGGGTCTCTCTCTCTCTTAGTCTTCAGTAGATCATGGTACTGGGTCTCTCTCTCTCTCTTAGTCTACAGTAGATCATGGTACTGGGTCTCACTCTCTCTCTTAGTCTACAGTAGATCATGGTACTGGGTCTCTCTCTCTCTTAGTCTACAGTAGATCATGGTACTGGGTCTCTCTCTCTCTCTCTTAGTCTACAGTAGATCATGGTACTGGGTCTCTCTCTCTTAGTCTACAGTAGATCATGGTACTGGGTCTCTCTCTCTCTTAGTCTACAATAGATCATGGTACTGGGTCTCTCTCTCTCTCTCTCTCTTAGTCTACAGTAGATTAATGTACTGGGTCTCTCTCTCAATCTACAGTAGATCATGGTACTGGGTCTCTCTCTCTTAGTCTACAGTAGATCATGGTACTGGGTCTCTCTCTTAGTCTACAGTAGATCTTGGTACTGGGTCTCTCTCTCTCTTAGTCTACAGTAGATCATGGTACTGGGTCTCTCTCTCTTAGTCTACAGTAGATCATGGTACTGGGTCTCTCTCTCTCTTAGTCTACAGTAGATCATGGTACTGGGTCTCTCTCTCTCTCTTAGTCTACAGTAGATCATGGTACTGGGTCTCTCTCTCTCTTAGTCTTCAGTAGATCATGGTACTGGGTCTCTCTCTCTCTCTCTTAGTCTACAGTAGATCATGGTACTGGGTCTCACTCTCTCTCTTAGTCTACAGTAGATCATGGTACTGGGTCTCTCTCTCTCTTAGTCTACAGTAGATCATGGTACTGGGTCTCTCTCTCTCTCTTAGTCTACAGTAGATCATGGTACTGGGTCTCTCTCTCTTAGTCTACAGTAGATCATGGTACTGGGTCTCTCTCTCTCTTAGTCTACAATAGATCATGGTACTGGGTCTCTCTCTCTCTCTCTCTTAGTCTACAGTAGATTAATGTACTGGGTCTCTCTCTCAATCTACAGTAGATCATGGTAGTGGGTCTCTCTCTCTTAGTCTACAGTAGATCATGGTACTGGGTCTCTCTCTCTTAGTCTACAGTAGATCTTGGTACTGGGTCTCTCTCTCTCTCTCTTAGTCTACAGTAGATCATGGTACTGGGTCTCTCTCTCTCTCTTAGTCTACAGTAGATCATGGTACTGGGTCTCTCTCTCTCTCTCTCTTAGTCTACAGTAGATCTTTGTACTGGGTCTCTCTCTCTTAGTCTACAGTAGATAATGGTACTGGATCTCTCTCTCTTAGTCTACAGTAGATCATGGTACTGGGTCTCTCTCTCAATCTACAGTAGATCATGGTACTGGGTCTCTCTCTCAATCTACAGTAGATCATGGTACTGGGTCTCTCTCTCTTAGTCTACAGTAGATCTTGGTACTGGGTCTCTCTCTCTTTGTCTACAGTAGATCATGGTACTGGGTCTCTCTCTCTATCTCTTAGTCTACAGTAGATAATGGTACTGGGTCTCTCTCTCTCAATCTACAGTAGATCATGATACTGGGTCTCTCTCTCTTTCTCAACCTACAGCAGATCATGGTACTGGGTCTCTCTCTCTCTCTCTCTCTCAATCTACAGTAGATCATAGTACTTGGTCTCTCTCTCTCTCTCTCTCTCTCTCTCAATCTACAGTAGATCATGGTACTGGGTCTCTCGCTCTCAATCTATAGTAGATAATAGAACAGGGTCTCTCTCTCTTAGTCTACAGTAGATCAAGGTACTGGGTCTCTCTCTCTCAATCTACAGTAGATCATGGTACTGGGTCTCTCTCTCTCTCAATCTACAGTAGATCATGGTACTGGGTCTCTCTCTCTCTCTCTCTTAGTCTACAGTAGATCATGGTACTGGGTCTCTCTCTCTCTCTCAATCTACAGTAGATCATGGTACTGGGTCTCTCTCTCTCTCAATCTACAGTAGATCATGGTACTGGGTCTCTCTGTCTACAGTAGATCATGGTACTGGGTCTCTCTGTCTACAGTAGATCATGGTACTGGATCTCTCTCTCTCTCTCTCAATCTACAGTAGATCATGGTACTAGGTCTCTCTCTGTCTACAGTAGATCATGGTACTGGGTCTCTCTCTCAATCTACAGTAGATATTTCTACTGGGTCTCTCTCTCTCTCTCTCTCTTTCTCAATCTACAGTAGATCATGGTACTGGGTCTCTCTCTCTTAGTCTACAGTAAATCATGGTACTGGGTCTCTCTCTCAATCTACAGTAGATCATGTTACTGAGTCTCTCTCTCTCTCAATCTACAGTAGATCATGGCACTAGATCTCTCTCTGTCTACAGTAGATCATGGTACCGGGTCTCTCTCTTAATCTAAAGTAGATCATGGTACTGGGTCTCTCTCTCTCTCTCAACCTACAGTAGATCATGGTACTGGGTCTCTCTGTCTCTCTCTTTCAATCTACAGTAGATCATGGTACTGGGTCTCTCTCTCTCTCTCAATCTACAGTAGATCATGGTTCTGGGTCTCTCTCTCAAACTACAGTAGACCTTGGTACTGGGTCTCTCTCTCTCTTAGTCTACAGTAGATCATGGTACTGGGTCTCTCTCTCTCAATCTACAGTAGATCATGGTACTGGGTCTCTCTCTCTATCTACAGTAGATCATGGTACTGAGCCTCCCTCAATCTACGGTAGATCATCTACTGGGCCTCTCTCTCTCTCTCTTTCTCAATCTACAATAGATCATGGTACTGGGTCTCTCTCTCTCAAACTATAGTAGGTAATAGAACAGGGTCTCTTTCTCTCTTAGTCTACAGTAGATCATGTTACTGGGTCTCTCTCAATCTACAGTAGATCATGGTACTGGGTCTCTCTCTCTCTTAGTCTACAGTATATCATGGTACTGGGTCTCTCTCTCTCTCTATCAATCTACAGTAGATCATGGTACTGGGTCTCTCTCTCTCAATCTACAGTAGATCATGGTACTGGGTCTCTCTCTGTCTACAATAGATCATGGTACTGAGTCTCTCTCTCAATCTACAGTAGATCTTGGTACTGGGTCTCTCTCTCTCTCTCAATCTACAGTAAATCATAGTACTGGGTCTCTCTCTCTTAAAAAAAAAAAGTCGCTTAAAAGTCAACAGGGTCGACTTCATTGCACCGGGTTTTATCCCAAATGGCTCGGTCTCTTTCCGCAGCACGGAAAGCATCGCACAAAGCACAAACTCCGTAGCTTTTAGCGACGACCCACAGGAGTCTCCGAAACATTTAACTCGTAAACCGAAGGGTGCGGCCCGGAATCGAACGCACAACCTTCGGAGCACGAGTCAAACAACTTGACCACTTCGCCACAAAGACTCCCCTCTCTTAGTCTACAGTAAATCATGGCACTGGGTCTCTCTCTCAATCTACAGTAGATCATGTTACTGGGTCTCTCTCTCTCTCAATCTACAGTAGATCATGGTACTAGGTCTCTCTCTGTCTACAGTAGATCATGGTACTGGGTCTCTCTCTCTCAATCTACAGTAGATCATGGTACTGGGTCTCTCTCTGTCTACAAAAGATCATGGTACTGGGTCTCTCTCTCAAACTACAGTAGATCATGGTACTGGGTCTCTCTCTCAATCTACAGTAGATCATGGTACTGGGTCTCTCTCTCTCTCTCTCTCTCTCTCTCTCAACCTACAGTAGATCATGGTACTGGGTCTCTCTCTCTCTCTCTCTCTCTCTCTCTCTCTCTCTCTCTCTCTCTCTCTCTCTCTGAGGATTATAGTACAGCTTAAATTTACAAGTCAGTAATTCATCAACCATTTAACTTTTGTTGCCCTGACCTACTCTGAAGAAACACATGATCATAAACAGACTTCTCCACAATCCAAGCCAATACATTATGAAACCAAAAGTGTGGTAACAGCCATTGGCCAAACCTACCCCTACTCATTTGTCTACGTTTGTGGCCTGAAGGTATAGTGGATATAGTTAAAGTAGTATCAAGCATTTTAGGAGATTATTTTGTGCTGATTTTCACAACGGTATGAGTGCCGGCCATTCAGAAAGCAATGGCAAACTACTGAACGTAAAACTACCCAGAAAATCATAAGCAGCCATGAAATGCTGGGGTTGATTGGGGCATCATATAAGGAGCATGTAACTAATTTTAACTTGAACAGTTGGAAATGCTAGTCTCAAACCCTGGCCTCCCATCTGTTTAAAGATAAACTCAGTCTAGAACAGCATAAACCAAACCACAGGTACTGTCCACTCTGACAGATCAGATTTATTCAAATACAGAGTACAAAGGTACCGTGACATGATAAACCAAAGGTACTGTCCACTCTGACAGATCAGATTTATTCAAATACAGAGTACAAAGGTACCGTGACATGATAAACCAAAGGTACTGTCCACTCTGACAGATCAGATGTATTCAAATACAGAGTACAAATGTACTGTGATATGATAAACCAAAGATACTATCCACTCTGACAGATTAGATTTATTCAAATACAGATCACAAATGTACCGTGACATGACAAACAGACAGCTGCACATTTCAACAACCATCACAATGCTGTTACATGAATGAACAAGTTGAATAGTTTACCATAACAGACACAGCTGCAGTGAAATCAGCTGTTGGGCTGTCACATTTACCAGGTTACCACATTATGAGGTAGGGTAACCAGACTCTTGCCTTCCCAGCCTAGAATATTCTCTGGTGCCATGTCCGGTTGATCCCAAACAAGAAGTGGACTGGCAAACAATGGGAATGAACCCCGCCACCACTGTGCTGGTTAGTGAATGCACTAGCCTCCACACCACCGCTAAGATTCCTCCATTCTGTCATCGTGTAGCCACCATCTGATGTCACCCATCAAGTAGCCACCATCTGATGTCACCCATACATCCCTCTAGTGCTGCTATATGGCAGTATGGAGGCAATATCAACAGAGAATTCTCAGCACGCAAAGAACATCTACTCATTCCTATAGCGAATATCTACCCATTCCTGTAGCAAGACAATCTACCCATTCCTGTAGCAAGAAAATCTACCCATTCCTGTAGCAAGAAAATCTATTTATTCATGTAGCAAGAAAATCTACCCATTCCTGTAGCAAGAAAATCTACCTATTCCTATAGCAAGAAAATCTACCTATTCCTGTAGCAAGAAAATCTACCTATTCATGTAGCAAGAAAATCTACCCATTCCTGTAGCAAGAAAATATACCCATTCCTGTAGCAAGAAAATCTACCTATTCCTGTAGCAAGAAAATCTACCTATTCATGTAGCAAGAAAATCTACCCATTCCTGTAGCAAGACAATCTACCCATTCCTGTAGCAAGAAAATCTACCTATTCCTGTAGCAAGAAAATCTACCCATTCCTGTAGCAAGAAAATCTACCCATTCCTGTAGCAAGAAAATCTACCCATTCCTGTAGCAAGACAATCTACCTATTCATGTAGCAAGAAAATCTACCCATTCCTGTAGCAAGACAATCTACCCATTCCTGTAGCAAGAAAATCTACCCATTCCTGTAGCAAGAAAATCTATTTATTCATGTAGCAAGAAAATCTACCCATTCCTGTAGCAAGAAAATCTACCTATTCCTATAGCAAGAAAATCTACCTATTCCTGTAGCAAGAAAATCTACCTATTCATGTAGCAAGAAAATATACCCATTCCTGTAGCAAGAAAATATACCCATTCCTGTAGCAAGAAAATCTACCTATTCCTGTAGCAAGAAAATCTACCTATTCATGTAGCAAGAAAATCTACCCATTCCTGTAGCAAGACAATCTACCCATTCCTGTAGCAAGAAAATCTACCTATTCCTGTAGCAAGAAAATCTACCTATTCCTGTAGCAAGAAAATCTACCCATTCCTGTAGCAAGAAAATCTACCCATTCCTGTAGCAAGAAAATCTACCCATTCCTGTAGCAAGAAAATCTACCTATTCCTGTAGCAAGAAAGTCACTGAATGTTCATCAGATGCAGCGTTATTACTCTCGTCTTTATGATGACCTAAGGTTTCATGATTTTCTGTCCATAGATCAAGATCTGTTGTCTACATGTCCTATAGTCTGCATGGTGTATAGACCTCATAATCTATACAGCCTTCATGACTTATAGTCTTTGTGATCTAGAGCCTACATGACCTATAGTCTGTGTGATCTATAGTCTACATGTCCTATACTTTGTGTGCTCTATATAGTCTACATGACCTATAGTCTGTGTAATCTATAGTCTACACGACCTATAGTCTGTGTGATCTATATAGTCTACATGACCTATAGTCTGTGTGATCTATATAGTCTAGATGACCTATAGTTTATGTGCTCTATATAGTTCACATGACCTATAGTCTGTGTAATCTATATAGTCTGCATGACCTATAGTCTATGTGCTCTATATAGTCTACATGACATATAGTCTGTGTGATCTATATAGTCTACATGACATATAGTCTATGTGATCTATATAGTCTACATGACCTATAGTCTATGTGCTCTATATAGTCTACATGACCAATAGTCTGTGTGATCTATATAGTCTACATGACCTATAGTCTATGTGCTCTATATAGTCTACATGACCTATAGTCTGTGTGATCTATATAGCCTACATGACCTATAGGCTATGCGCTCTATAGAGTCTACATGGCCAATAGTATATGCGCTCTATAGCCTACATGACCTATAGTCTGTGTGATCTATATAGTCTACATGACCTATAGTATGTGTGATCTATATAGCCAAATGACCTATAGTCTATGTGCTCTATATAGTCTACATGACCAATAGTCTATGCGCTCTATATAGTCTACATGACCTATAGTCTGCATAATCTATATAGTCTACATGGCATATATTCTATCTATGTGCTCTATAGTCTACATGACCTATAGTCTGTATGATCTGTATAGTCTACATGACCTATAGTCTGCATAATCTATATAGTCTACATGGCATATATTATATCTATGTGCTCTATAGTCTACATGACCTATAGTCTGTATGATCTATATAGTCTACATGACCTATAGTCTGTGTGATCTATACAGTCTACATGACCTATAGTCTATGAGCTCTATATAGTCTACATGACCTATAGTCTATATATATGCTCTATATAGTCTGCATAACCTATAGTCTGTGTGATCTATATAGTCCATATGATCTAGTCTGTGTGCTCTATATAGCACAAATGACCTATAGACTGTGTGATCTATATAGTCCAATGAACTATAAATCTATGTGATCTATATAGCCTACATGACATACAGACTGTGTGATTTATAGTCTACATGATCAAGTTCACATGATCTATATTGTCTACATGACCTATAGTCTGCATGATCTATATTGTACAAATGATGTATATAGTCTGCATGATCTATATAGTCTACATGACCAATAGTCTGTGTGATCTATATAGTCTACATGACCTATAGTCTATGTGCTCTATATAGTCTACATGACCTAAGTCTGCGTAACCTATATGGTCTGTATGACCTATAGTCTGTGTGATCTATAGTCTGCATAATCTATGTAGTCTACATGACCTATAATCTGTGTGATTATATAATCTACATGACCTATAGTCTACATCATCTATATGGTCTACATGACCTATAGTCTGTGTGATCTATAGTCTGCATAATCTATGTAGTCTACATGACCTATTGTCTGCATGATTATATGGTCTACATAACCTATAGTATACATCATCTATATATACATGACCTATAGTCTGCATGATCTATATGGTCTACATGACCTATGGTCTGTTGATCTATATGGTCTACATGACCTATGGTCTGTTGATCTATAGTCTACATGACCTGTAGTCTACATGACCTATAGTCTGTGTGATCTATAGTTTGCATAATCTATGTAGTCTACATGACCTATGGTCTGTTGATCTATAGTCTACATGACCTATGGTCTGTTGATCTATAGTCTACATGACCTGTAGTCTACATGACCTATAGTCTGTGTGATCTATAGTTTGCATAATCTATGTAGTCTACATGACCTATAGTCTGTGTGATCCATAGTCTACATGATCTATAGTCTGCGTGATCTATGTAGTCTACATTACCTATAGTCTGCGTGATCTATATAGTCTACATGACCTAGTCTATGTGATCTATATAGTCTACATGACCTATAGTCTGTGTGATCTATGTAGTCTACATTACCTATAGTCTGTGTGATCTGTATAGTCTACATGACCTATAGTCTGTGTGATCTATATAGTCTACATTACCTATAGTCTGTGTGATCTATAGTCTACATGACCTATAGTCTGTGTGATCTATATAGTCTACGTTACCTAGTCTGTGTGATTTATATAGTCTACATGACCTATAGTATGTGTGATCTATATAGTCTACATTACCTATAGTCTGTGTGATCTATATAGTCTATATGACCTATAGTCTGTGATCTATAGTTTGCATAATCTATGGTTTGCATAATCTATGTAGTCTACATGATCTATAATCTGTGTGATCTGTGTAGTCTACATGACCTATAGTCTGTGTGATCTATAGTTTGCATAATCTATGTAGTCTACATGATCTATAATCTGTGTGATCTGTATAGTCTACATGACCTATAGTCTGTGTGATCTATAGTTTGCATAATCTATGTAGTCTACATGACCTATAGTTTGTGTGATCTATAGTCTGCATAATCTATGTAGTCTACCCGATCCCGGGTCCAGTCAGGGATATGCATTACCGACAAGCTCAAACGAGAGCGACACTTGAGTCCAGTGTTACCAATTTGATGTGGGCAAGGCCCAAAGTACCTAGCGGAATATGATCATATAGTGAGTTTGTTACATAATAGGTATATGCAGTTCCAGCCCGAGTAACAGTTTTATTTCCAAACTACGACAAGATAAACAAAATAATTCCACAAATGATATCTTTCATACAATAACCATGTCAACGGTAACAGCAAAACACTGCACTCGTTCTGTGAAACAATTCAAAGAACTGAGCTAACACACAACCACAGATGATCATCCTGCAACACTCTGCCATTGTTGGGCACTTCAGCATGTGATGAAGAACAGTGACTGCATGCCAGAGAAGATTACTTTGGGAAACCTGCTGCAAGTGCTTTCATGGAGTACAGACAGTATCTTTGTGAAAACTGCATTTTTAAATGTGTGAAAACCCCGTTTTTTTTAATCTTTATGAAAAGTGCATATAATATGTAATATCCATCTTTGTGAAAACTGTATTTAATTTGCTTCTATTATCTTTTTTAAAAGCTGCATTTAGCTTGGTAAAAACTGTCTACTAACTTTGTGAAAAGTGCCACTGCCATTGTGAAAACTCATGCCGATTATCTTTGAGGTAAATGCATCCAATAACCTTGCATACATCCATTTTCTGGCAATGTGTACAATGCTATTCAACCTTTATTAAAAACCAATTTTAAATTAGATGTGACAACCCAACATATGCTTTTATAAAAATCACTGCATCCTATGAAAGCTCAATCTAATGCCTTTATGAAAACACTATTACTCTTATGCAGACTCAATGTAATGCCTTGATGAAAACACCATTAGTCCTAAGAAAACCCAACCTAATGCCTTCATGAAAACACTACTACTCCTATGTAAACACTATTACTCCTAAGGAAACTCAAAGTAACGCCTTTATGAAAACACCATTAGTCCTAAGAAAAACCAACCTAATGCCGTTATGAAAACACTACTACTCCTATGTAAACACTATTACTCCTAAGAAAACTCAATGTAACGCCTTTATGAAAACACCATTAGTCCTAAGAATACCCAGCCTTTATGAAAACACTATTACCTCTATTAAAAACTGCAATCTAACAGCACAAGACAGCTGTAAAAGTCATCACCATATGAAACTAAGATGTTATTAGAACAAGTCCAGAAAATCATGAGGAGAGAAACAAAACAAACCAACAAACTAATGACGACGTATGCTCCACAAAAATACACACATGTCAATGGGGCTGGGAAACATCTCAATATCGTGCATCTTATTGTATACAAATTTTAGTTCAAAAAACATCGTCTCCCATTTAGCTTACTTGTCCAGCATTCTGCAGTGCAATCATAGACCATTAAATTAATATAAACTCTAAGATGCATATGAAATCTGGCATACTGGTACTGAGGAGAGAAATGTCTGAATGTTCTCAAATGTTCATTTGTTGGCTGAAACTGATTTTAGTATGTTGGGCAAAGAGGTAGGGTAATCTCATTCCATAAGCAAGCAATATCATCTATATTCATCAGTCACTGACCATAACACTGCCAGTTTTATTCAGACAAGCATGTTATGTATGCCATCAACAATTAATGTATGACAAATTGCCTAGCAATTTAGCAAGGCTAAATGTTTGCCGATTTACTTTTCAATGTAGCATACAAGAAATTAGGCTAAATTTTTGCAGATTTATTTTTCAATGTAGATGGCGGTTCAAATTAAAAGTTTACATACTATACATTCAGACCACCATTACACTGTCATGTAGGTTCGAAGAATTGTTGCTAAGGATATCCTGCAGGTGGCATGGAGCCGATGTACTACATTACATCAATGCTGCCCTTCCCTGGCGCATGTCACTAATGGGGCAGTCATTTTTACACTCATAATACAGCGTGAGATTCATCAGCACTGTGATGCCACTTGCAAGACACTCTTGGTGTCCTTGGAGACAATACGGCCAACTGAAATGCCTATAGCATGGTGTTTTGAACTTCTGTCACAAATGTAAAGTTTTCTTTTGAAGACTCCTCGATAGAGTTGCTCAGTACACAATTAGATAAACAAAGGGCAGACTATTTTACGAACATAATTTAAAGAGTTAATAGGGGCAACAATAGGAATATTTATTTGACCTGTCAGGGAAAGACTTTTCTGCCGTGGAAATCAAAACAAGACAAGAGAAATAAAAAAAATAATGATCTTAACATTGAAAACAGAAGCTACCAGATGCAGACTGTACATTATTTTACAGGTGAAAGTTTACACAAAAATCAATTGCCTTATTAACAAGTAATGAATAATCGGGTATACACACAAGCACAGCTGCCTGGCCTGGCATACGACTTTGCACTTACATATAGCAGCCTGGCCTGGCATGTACAACTTTGCACATACATACAGATGCCTCGCCTGGCATGTACAACTATGCACAAACATACAGTTGCCTAGTCTGGCATGTACAACTATGCACAAACATACAGTTGCCTAGCCTGGCATGTACAACTATGCACAAACATACAGTTGCCTAGCCTGGCATGTACAACTATGCACAAACATACAGATGTCTCGCCTGGCATGTACAACTTTGCACATACATACAGTTGCCTAGCCTGGCATGTACAACTATGCACAAACATAGTTGCCTAGCCTGGCATGTACAACTTTGCACATACATATAGCTGCCTGGCTTGGCATATACAACTTTGCACATTCATACAGATACTTTGCCTGCCATGTAAATATTTGCACACACATACAGCTGGTCGACCTTTAATTTGCACATATTTAAGATTGCTTGGCCTGGCACGTAAATATTTGCACACACATACAACTGCTTGGACTGGCCTGTAATTATCTGCTTACACATACAGTTACTAGGCCTGTAAAAATGTGCACATACATAATTGCTTGGCCTGGCATGTAAAAATTTGCACACACACATACAACTGCTTGGCCTGGCATGTAAATATCTTCACACACAGTTACTTGACCTGTAAAAATTTGCACATACATAGTTGCTTGGCCTGGCACGTAAATGTTTGCACACACATACAACTGCTTGGCCAGCCATGTAAATCTGCATGCCATAGTTGCTTAGCCTGATGTGTACAACCGTTTGCGTTAGATTCTAGACATTGCACAGTTATACACCTGGCATTACAAGACATCGCACTCAAGCAGTTGCCAGACAGACAAAACATTGCCCTCAAGTAATATTACCCGATATTGCAAGTTATTGCACTCAGGTAATATTTCCTGACATTGCAAGAATAGCACATAACCCCCCACCTGCCAAACATTCCCCCACAAAACATGATCAACTATTGTCTGTAAGCATTCACAAATGAGGTAGCTTTCAATGTTTAGTCGGTGTGAGAAGTACAACTAAAAGTATCTTGCATATCAGCACCCCCACATCTAAAGAAACCGCTGTTCTGCTGTAGATAAGGGGAAGCAACAATGCACCAGACAACACAAGCTCCACTTAACATATGTTTCCGTTTCATATCACAGACAGTTACAAAAGCCAAGTGGCTTCACACACACACTCACTCACGCCACCACCTGGCTCTCTCAACTCAGCAGGTTGTTTTTTGTTGTAGCATTATATATTCTTTCTTTCACTCTCAAGTTATTTATATCCTAAACTCCAGAGAATAATCAGATTCGGGGTCTACTATTCTACCAGTGTAAACACACACATGTGTATGCATTAATGCTGAAACTCTATACACATACCAAAACCATCTGATTACACACTCTTTCTTTCTTGTGTCTCTTATGCCCCAGACTGCAGAGAAAATAAAATTTGATGTGGAAGTCAAGGGGAAACTGTCACATTATCTTCCTAAGGGTTAGGTAATGGGTAATGTCACAAATCTGGAATGAAGATGTGACATGTGCAGAGGTTTCATACCAATCTTTAAACAAAGTAACCTGACATGACGTTAAGTTTATAAACTAAACCCGCCATATAAAACTCAGACAAGAAACTGCGCTACTGTAGTGGCTAGATGCTCGCCTCCAGGTCCGGTGGACATGAGTTCAAGCCACATCGGGTGGATTTAAATTTGTGAAAATGACCTGGGCTCCCAGACCGACCTAGAGCCTAACATGGGTAGTAAGAGATGTCTCTGGAGATAAAGGCGGTCAACATGGTAGTGACCAGGTCACCGTGAGTGCTGATTGGTCTATAAAATGGGTCATGCACCTTGAGGTGTGTAAAGTGGTCCTTTACTGACTTTTACTTGTGGTATAAAACGCACATTTACCAAGACCATGTCAGTTTCCATTTCTTCCTTCTCCTGACATGGCCTGCTTCTACCCTAGGATGACCAGGAAAACAAGATATTGCTGTCTTCTAGCACATGTCCAGGAAAACATGACCTTGCTGTCTTCTAACAGATGTCCTGGAAAACATGACCTTGCTGTCTTCTAACACATGTCCTAGAAAACATGACCTTGCTGTCTTCTAACACATGTCCAGAAATACATGACCTTGCTGTCTTCTAGCACATGTCCTGGAAAACATGACCTTGCTGTCTTCTAGCACATGTCCTGGAATACATGACCTTGCTGTCTTCTACCACATCTGGAAAACGGTCTGCTTTGGTCCGTTAGATGAACAAACTGCCTTGATCCTCTAGATGTGCAAGGTTCAGGACTGTCTCATCAGACATGACAAATGGACATCCGTCGCTCACTGACATTGAGCTGTGAAGTGGTTGGACTTCACATATACCAGATGTCTAATCTAGACTTCACATATACCAGATGTCTAATCTAGACTTCACATATACTAGATGTCTAATCCAGACTTCACATATACCAGATGTCTAATCCAGACTTTACATATACCAGATGTCTAATCTAGATTTCACATATACCAGATGTCTAATCTAGACTTCACATATACCAGATGTCTGATCCAGACTTCACATATACCAGATGTCTAATCTAGACTTCACATATACCAGATGTCTAATCTAGACTTTACATATACCAGATGTCTAATCTAGACTTCACATATACCAGATGTCTAATCTAGACTTCACATATACCAGATGTCTAATCTAGACTTTACATATACCAGATGTCTAATCTAGACTTCACATATACCAGATGTCTAATCTAGACTTCACATATACCAGATGTCTAATCCAGACTTCACATATATCAGATGTCTAATCTAGACTTCACATATACCAGATGTCTGATCCAGACTTCACATATACCAGATGTCTAATCTAGACTTCACATATACCAGATGTCTAATCCAGACTTCACATATACCAGATGTCTAATCTAGACTTCACATATACCAGATGTCTAATCTAGACTTCACATATACTAGATGTCTAATCCAGACTTCACATATACCAGATGTCTAATCCAGACTTTACATATACCAGATGTCTAATCTAGATTTCACATATACCAGATGTCTAATCTAGACTTCACATATACCAGATGTCTGATCCAGACTTCACATATACCAGATGTCTAATCTAGACTTCACATATACCAGATGTCTAATCTAGACTTTACATATACCAGATGTCTAATCTAGACTTCACATATACCAGATGTCTAATCTAGACTTCACATATACCAGATGTCTAATCTAGACTTTACATATACCAGATGTCTAATCTAGACTTCACATATACCAGATGTCTAATCTAGACTTCACATATACCAGATGTCTAATCCAGACTTCACATATATCAGATGTCTAATCTAGACTTCACATATACCAGATGTCTGATCCAGACTTCACATATACCAGATGTCTAATC
Organism: Cepaea hortensis; assembly: GCA_963921405.1. Lineage (NCBI taxonomy): Eukaryota > Metazoa > Mollusca > Gastropoda > Stylommatophora > Helicidae > Cepaea > Cepaea hortensis. The sequence goes on along the minus strand of OY992897.1, from coordinate 57,560,484 downwards.
TAGACTTCACATATACCAGATGTCTAATCCAGACTTCACATATACCAGATGTCTAATCTAGACTTCACATATACCAGATGTCTGATCTAGACTTCACATATACCAGATGTCTAATCTAGACTTCACTTATACCAGATGTCTAATCTAGACTTTACATATACCAAATGTCTGATCCAGACTTCACATATACCAGATGTCTAATCTAGACTTCACATATACCAGATGTCTAATCTAGACTTCACATATACCAGATGTCTAATCTAGACTTCACATATACCAGATGTCTAATCTAGACTTTACATATACCAGATGTCTAATCTAGACTTCACATATACCAGATGTCTAATCTAGACTTCACATATACCAGATGTCTAATCTAGACTTCACATATACCAGATGTCTGATCTAGACTTCGCATATACCAGATGTCTGATCTAGACTTCACATATACCAGATGTCTAATCTAGACTTCACATATACCAGATGTCTAATCTAGACTTCACATATACCAGATGTCTAATCTAGACTTCACATATATCAGATGTCTAATCTATACTTCACATATACCAGATGTCTGATCCAGACTTCACATATCATCTTTTTCTTTTACCCAAATGGCAGTTAGAAGAACACCATACCTGGGATCTTAACATCTATGTACTTAACACATTCTTGAAGAATATGTGATGGAGAGATTTCAGACACTATATGGTTTGGTGACTGGTGACTACTCCCTCCCTCACCAGCTATTTTATACTTACAGGCATTTCTAGTACCCGTTTTACAAGAATGGGTTAAACCCAGTGCTATATGTGGCAAAAAAAAAATTACCATCACTTGAGGATTTAGATGAGTCGAATCGAAATAAGAACTGACATCAGTGCACTTGGGACATTCGCATAAGCGCTCACCTTCAACAGCCAGACAAGAGTTCCAATATTAATGGTGGGCAATGCAATCTGATTATATGTCTGCCTCGCTTTATCTCTAAGTGACGATTTTCTACTAGATCCTCTGACCAACCCATGCTGTCGCATTCTTTCTAGACCATAATAGTTATCTGATTTAAACCTTGAGCCTGTGCTGTGAAGTCAGTGAACTATCCACTATGCCTCAAAGGCTCACAACTCTAATCACATGACCAAAAGACCATATTTACTCATACTAATATTGTGTAGTCGATCCAGGGCCACATTTCAACAATGGGTGATAGGGTTGGCCAAGTTTTTGTTTGTTTAAAGAAATAACATCTCTGCATAAAATAACAGCTGAAGCTAAACCCAAGCTGTTTTCTGTATATGAATGTTACCATACACTAACTCCTGAACCATGGATCTTTTACGCATGCATGCATGCAATTACACTTCTTTCTTGGGGGGGGGGGGGGGGGGCTGAGTGGTCTCGAGGTATGGTGTCTGCCTTGAGTGCTGGTTCAAGCCCCGGTGATGGCCGGGATTTTTTCACGTGGACTCCTAGTAACAAAATTTCCCCTGGTCTCTGGGTAGTGAGATCAGACGCCCATGTGTTTTGATGCGCACGTAAAACATCCCTTGGCAGTTGGAAATCGAAAAAGAGTAGCCTAACGGCACTGCCCGGGCAAAATTTCAAGTTAAAAATCTACCAAAATTTTATGTCAGGATCCTCGCCGGTGCTACGGAGTTTGTGCACTGAGTGAGATTCTCCGGACTCAGGCTTGAGTTAGGAGTAGAACGGAGCACTTATGGGTTACACCCATGTGCCGTATTGTTGAACAGCCGACTAAACACTTCTTTCTTGGCATACCTAAAATCTGCTGCAAATTCACAAATTTCTGATCATGTCTGTCCACAGCTTTCTGTCTCTTGTGCTGCCAATCATTTATGATACCAATATTCCTCCAAGCCATGTCAAACCATCCAGCATCTTCTCTCTTGGCCTCCCCCTCCTTCTCCTCCCCGCCAACTCTCCCCTTCTCGTGACATGCCCAAATAATGTGGACTGTCTTCTTCTGATGCCAGTAACCAGTTCTCTTTATGAGTTCACTTCTTTCAAGATAACTTCATTGTTCTTTTTATCCATCTACAGTGTTCTCGTCATTCTTTTAGAAAAACCACATCTTGGCAGCTTCCACATAATTTTGCACTGGTCTTCTAACTGTACAGTAACAACTATCTAGACCACAAATTAAAAGCATTAACGTAAAAACTGTCTGGGATCAAATTTTTAAAACTCTTTTCTCCCACCTAATTTCAATTACTTCCCTTGTCATTAAGTGGTGCATACTGAGGCAACATAACTCACTTATCTCAATACTCCATTTCCCAAGGATTCAGAGTTATCTATTCCTGGGAGAAATCCATTTTTATCAAATTTTCTTGAAATCACAATTTTGGAAACAATTATGCACGCATTTACTCACTAAACACATTTACTCAGTTGTTATTATCATCTCCCCCCAACTCGTCAGTTTCTTTCTTCTAACAAGAGACATTTGGCATCATGACCAAAGATGAACAGTGGAAATAGAATGAGAAGTACAGCAACAATATTCTATAAATATATGCAACACAATTGCTGCAATCAGAAGTAACGCAACATATTATTTTAATTTGACACGCGACATGCTGTGAGAAAAGGATTCAGAAGGCAATAAGATTGTTACAATTCATAATTCACATTTGAAAGTATACTCAATCATGCTTGGCACCTGGAAAAGATGAAATGACAAGATTTTTGAAATTTTGTATTAAATTGTCTTCTACCCCAAAATACCTCAACTGACACCTATGTCTTTGAACTATCTGCAAAACTTGGAGTATTGATGCATGATAAGGCAGACGTGGTTGCAGCCTTGTGGGAGCACGTGTACACCTCGGAGGAGCAAATGGATCACCATGGTCTGGCAAGAATGCGACAGCGAGGAGTGACGAGGGGATCTGGCCGATGCTTGACGCTTAGAGGAAAGGCGAGACGCACATATAATCAGATTGCTACTGGTACTACTGGGATTGGAACTCTTCGCTGGCTTCTGAGGATGGAGGTGGAGCGCTTATGGGAATGCCCTGAATGCTGTGATGTCGGTTCCTAAATCAATCAATCAATGAATCAACTATCCAAACTCAATCCTTTACCCCAAATATATACCCCATTGGACATCATGCCAGAAGACCATTTTTCAGAAATTGAAATAGGGTAAACATGGTGTTTTCTGTATTCAAATTGTAAACATGAAGAACAGTATAAATGTGTTATCTAATTTTTTTCTGTCAAATTCCCGCTGCACACTGCACTGGGGTTTGTATAGCAGGGAAAAGGTAAATACAACTTGACCTGATTGTCTGACTAATTATATAAGAAAGGTATGTTATACTTTCCAGATTAAATTGTGTTGTTTTAATTGTTTTTTTAATAATTCTTTGTTAAACTGTAGGTACATCAACTAGAACATTAATAAGAGAAATGTAATATACACCACATCATCTCACTCTTTTATGAATTATGTGAAAAGGGTACCTCATACTTTTCAGATAAGAATTTTCTGCCCAGGGCACGTAGGTGTGTTAGGTAATGAACATGAACAGACTACAGATTAGCTGCTGTTACTGCTGTTGCCCCGCAGAGAGGAGAATTGCTGCTGTGTTCAGATGCCAGTCTCCTGACATGCAGATATCCACTCTGAAAACCCTCACCCTTAAAGAGTTTGTAGATGTCTAAAACAGTGACACACATCCCACATCAGCACAGGCCCACACACAAGTCTGAATTCTCATAAAACATTGTCTAAAACAGTGATCTTTGCGTCCTTGAACCATTGTGGGGAGGGGGAGGGAGGCGGGTAAAAATCACAATACAAATAAAATTCAAAACATGAATTCAAATACTGATCATTTCTCATACAAGAAGAGAGGTCTCTCTCTCTCTCTCTCTCTCTCTCTCTCTCTCTCTGTGTGTTTGTGTGTGAGTGAGAGTAGACAAGGGGGGAGGGAGAACGAACGAACAAACGAACGAACAAACTTTATTTTGGAGAAGAGCAATGGAGAAGAGAGGGAAGAGAGACAGAGATGGATAGAGAGGGTGGAAAGAGCTAAAGAGTGGGACAGAAAGACAGAGGGGAGAAAAGCTATGGAGACATGTAGAGGAAGAGATGTAGGAAGTTAGAGTGGGGAAAAGAGATTGGAGAGAGAAAAAGAGGGAGAGAAGACACAGAGTGTGTGTTTAATGCAGAATCCTGCCAGACAAATAGCATACATTGCACCACACAGCAGTTGTATTATGCCAGATGAACACTAAAACAAAACCTGCTTTACGCTAGCCACCCATCAGACAGGCTTGTCAAAAGTATGCCGCAAGGTGGGCTGGCTTCCACTAGCAATCATCACATTGATCATGAATGTTGCCGTACTGGTACTAGAAATCACATCATTCCTTCCCCCATCTCCCCAAACATATGGCACATATTACATATATCATTCACAAGCTTCTGCATATGTTATACAGAGCTCACAAAATGCTTTGTATCGTAAAGCGTCGATGAGAGCAATTTGTTCACTTCTGTGTTAGAAATCATTCATGTTTTATCATAATTGTTGTGTGATTTTTACAAAAAGTCGACTTTATTTTTATACACTCAGTCTAATTTTATGTGATTACTTTTGTTGTGATATTTCTTCAGAAAGTATAGTGCAGAAAACACGTCTTCCACAGAATGGTTTAATCAAAAGCACACAACAGCAAATTCTGTATCAGACTGTGATCTGTTCATCTGGAATTCACTGTACTCCTTAATGAATAATTCTTCAACACTTTTTGATCAACACTCAGGAGAATAGGAGGATAGGTTTCCATTTCAACACCCTGGCGTGCCATTGAGGTCCGAACTCCCACCATTGTACAAATGCGCCTATTGTGTTTTTCTAACAAGATACTGGGTCACTGGGCACTGTAAGAAAGGTGTCTTTGTCACCGGCGCCACCACTGATGGCTGGGCTAGGCACAAGGGAGGAAACTCTGTTGACGTGAGGTGTCTGTGTTGCCAGTAAAGGGGACTGCTCGCTGAGCGACCCCCCTCCGCTGCCTGAGTTGATGATGCGGGCCAGCTGACCAATGCGCTCTTTCACACAGCCCGCAGACAAGCGTGCCTCGGCATCCTGGTCCCAGCATTCTTCCACAGTTGAAATGAGGTTACATAGTCCCTAGGGAGCATAGCATCGAATGCATGACATATAACTTCTCATAAAATTACACTTTAATCTCCCTCTCTCCATCCCTCTTACATATATATATATATATATATATATATATATATATATATATATATATATATATATATATATATATATGCATAGATGTGTGATGTGTGCACAGATGTGTGATGTGTGCATACATGTGTGATGTGTGCACATATGTGTGTGATGTGTGCACAGATGTGTGATGTGTGCAACAGATGTGTGATGTGTGCACAGATGTGTAATGTGTGCACAGATGTGATGTGTGCACAGATGTGATGTGTGCATAGATGTGATGTGATGTGTGCATAGATGTGTGATGTGTGCACAGATGTGTGTGATGTGTGCACAGATGTGTTTGATGCATGCATCGATGTGTGATGTGAGCATAGATGTGTGATGTGTGCATAGATTATGTGATGTGTGCATAGATGTGTGATGTTTGCATACATGTGTGATGGGTGCACAGATGTATGTGATGTGTGCATAGATGTGTGATGTGTGCACAGATGTGTGATGTGTGCATACATGTGTGATGTGTGCACATATGTGTGTGATGTGTGCACAGATGTGTGATGTGTGCAACAGATGTGTGATGTGTGCACAGATGTGTAATGTGTGCACAGATGTGATGTGTGCACAGATGTGATGTGTGCATAGATGTGATGTGATGTGTGCATAGATGTGTGATGTGTGCACAGATGTGTGTGATGTGTGCACAGATGTGTTTGATGCATGCATCGATGTGTGATGTGAGCATAGATGTGTGATGTGTGCATAGATTATGTGATGTGTGCATAGATGTGTGATGTTTGCATACATGTGTGATGGGTGCACAGATGTATGTGATGTGTGCATTGATGTGTGATGTGTGCACAGATGTAAGTGATGGGTGCAGAGATTTATATGTGTGCAGATTTATGTAATGTGTGCACAGATGTGATGTGTGCATAGATGTGTGATGTGTGCATAGATGTGTTATGAGTGCACAGATGTTTGTGATGTGTGCACAGATATAAGTGATGTGTGCACAGATATAAGTGATGTGTGCACAGATATAAGTGATGTGTGCACAGATGTGTGTGATGTGTGCACAGATTAAGTGATGTGTGCACAGATGTGATATGTGCATAGATGTGATGTGTGCACAGATGTATGTGTGTACACAAATATAAGTTATGTGTGCACAGATGCAAGTTATGAGTGAATACAGGTCTGATGGGTGCACAGATGTGTGTGATGTGTGCACATATGTGTGTGATGTGTGCACAGATTATGTGATGGGTGCACAGATGTAAGTGATGTGTGCACACATGTGTGTGATATGTGTAACAGGCATACGCCAAGAGCTTCAGCTCAAGGACAGCTTGGCAAGGGCTGGCTGAGAGCATATAGTCAAATGGGAAATGCAGGACAGAAGAAGAGCTTCAACTCAGAAAATATCAATCCTCCTATAAAAATGATTGTAGCTAGACTATTTATGGAAGACAATAATCTTCATATTCCTTTCACATGCTAGGCAAAGTACTCTCTTTGTTAATGAGAATTAGGGCTGTACCGGATTCAAATTTTTGAAATCCGGCCGGAGCCGGATTTGGCCGGATTTATGAAGTGAGATCCGGCCGGAGCCGGATTTGGCCGGATTTATGAAGTGAGATCCGGCCGGAGCCGGATTTACAAATAAAAAAATAAAAATAAAATAACGTACTACATCATTTGACTTCGGTGAGTGGAGTCACTCGACTGTTCATTACTGCAGTCCATTACTATAGACATGACAATGATGACATATCTTCTTCTTCTTCTTCAGCGTTCCGAGCCATTGAGGTTCTTTGCTGCAAATACAATCTGTCTCCATTCGTCTCTCTGGTGGACCTTCTCTTGCCAGTCGTTGATTCCATATACTCATATTAAATCATTTAAATGTAAAATAATTACATTTACATTAGAATAAGTAATTAAGTAATATAAAGTTCCATAAGTTCAAGATGAAACATAATACATAAGCACATAATGCTAATTTAGTAATTTTAATTTTTAGTTTTCAGTTTCAGTTTTTAGTTTTCACATTGTTTTCAGTTGGCAAATTGGCAGCTCAGTTACAACTCACAACAACAGTACATTGAACAGATTGAATTTATTGAAATACATTCATTCAGTAATTTCACTATTTCAGTCAGTCAGTCTTCATTATGGCTGTGAAGTTGAACTCTCAGAGTCAAGAAGGGACGAGATGTATTTCAGGAAAATCAACGTCTCCGCATTTTGTGGATCCTGTGGACTGACTGTGTTTGCTGAATCAATAATGGAGTTAGCTGCTAACAGCAGATGGGCTCGTGCATCACTTCTACCACGTTCGGAGAAGAAGCACAGCTTGAATCGAGGATCCAGTAGTGTGGCACAGGTGTAAATACTGTTGGATTCAATGTCCGCAAATCTGCTGCTAACAGCTTCAAGCAGGGCTGCTTTCATAGTAGGGCTGTACCGGATTCAAATTTTTGAAATCCGGCCAGAGCCGGATTTGGCCGGATTTATGAAGTGAGATCCGGCCGGAGCCGGAGCCGAAGCCGGATTTGTAAAAATGGCCGGATTCCGGATTTACCGGAGCCGGAGCCGAAATCCGGTTCACCCCTAATGAGAATGCAGGCAGACTTCAAATACAAATAAAACAGCCTGTCAGATTGTATAACTCACAGCAGGAAGTCAGTAAAACTGTTTTTAAATTCAGGACACGTCTTCTGATTTTGTGTGACCACCACTCAAGCATCCATACATCAATGCAGAAATCCAAGCAACAAGTCATTGACAGCAATTTTCTACCAGCACTCTGGATGTTTTAAGAGAAGCTGAGTCGCATAGACAACTTATTACAAACATCAGAAAGAAGAAGTCATAATCTTCTGGCCACATTATAAGACAAAAACTGAAACATGTTGTGACAACCAGAAAGATTTGTGGAAAGAGAGATAGAGAAAGACAGCATGAGAAGATTCTTGGCAGCCTTATGGGGAGGAGGAGGAGGGAGGGGGGAGGGGGAGGAGGAGGGGGAGGAGGAGGAGGGGGAGGAGGAGGAGGGGGAGGAGGAGGAGGGGGAGGAGGAGGAGGGGGAGGAGGAGGAGGAGGAGGAGATGATGATGATGATGATGATCACAGATATGAACTTACAGGATGCTTGCGCCAGGCCGGATTAATTACTGGCCTCATCCTCTGTGTGACCACTAATGTTTGCATCTCTTCCAGCGTTGGCTGTAGCCCAACTTCTGCTTCAAATGGAAGCCGGTAGCTATCCACAGGCCCTAGAAGAATACACATATGCCAATCTTGTCAAACACAAGAATATGTGCAATAACACACACCACTACAGGTCTTAGCCATAACACTTTCAGTCCTAAGGGCTTCGCAAAAGATGCCCCAGGGGCAAATAGTCACAATGAACAATTGTCAGTGCTTTACTTTTAAACAGGCAAAATGTGAGGACAGCTCAAAAAGAAAAAAAGGTTAGTTGCATATCCTTTACAGGATGTCGCAGTCAACCCCAGCATTTTTTTTGGCTGTTTGTGAATTTTTGGCAAGTTTAAGTTCAGTAGTTTGCCATTACTTTCTGATTGGCCAGCACTCATACCATTGTATGAAGATCAAAGCAAGATGGTCTGCTGCCTAAATGCAGTGTTTTGAACACAGTATGCAGGATTACGAATTGTGTCCATAACAATGGCAAACTACTAAACGTAAACTTGCCAAGAAATCGCAAACAGCCAAAAAATGCTGGGATTGACTGCTACGTCATGTAAATGATATTCAGCTAACTGTAGGACTTATTGGTTATTCTGTCTGTCCATGGTATTATTTGCATTTTCCTCAGAAAACACATTTCCACACCCATTTGATGTTTTTCAGCTTGTCTGCTCATTGTCCAACAACTACATCCATACAGAAGAACTGGTTCTATGTAGCACTTCAACACGCTTTTTCTTGTTGCAATTGACATTGCAATTGTTTCAAATTAGGTAAAACTTACTTAAACTTGTCAAATATTGCAACAGATCCATGAAGACAACTGTTTGAGTTGTTGGCAATGCCATGAGTTGTGTTTGAGATACAGCAGGACCTTTACAGCAGACGATCACAAATCAGAACATTCTTTAAGTCCATTGTCGTTCACACAAAGAAAGTGAATTTTGTGATTCGTACAAATGGTGCATCACTGTTTCCACGGAAGTAGCAATCTATGCAAGTTTGTACCTTATGATTTTTTTTATTAACATGCATTGTGTTGCCGTTTTGTCGGGACTGTCTTTTCCATTTTTTACACAGGGACAACAAGGAGCATTTTGTGTGATATTCGCTGGCACAGAAATAGAGCATTATGGGATGACCCGTTGCTATGATGTTGATGCTATGATGCTCTGCCTCATGCAACCCTCAAGCCCAAGATTTCTGTAAATGTCCTGTTTCCAACTCCTTGTAGCTCAATCTATCGCCATTCCTCAACTTCATGCACCCTCAAGCAACTCCTTGTAGCTCAATCTATTGCCATTCCTCCACCTCATGCACCCTCAAGCAACTCCTTGTAGCTCGATCTATCGCCATTCCTCCATCTCATGCACCCTCAACCCCAAGGTGTCTGTAAATGTCCTATGTCCAACTTTGTGTCACTCGACACCTGCTTGTGTTTCCATGAACCACGCCTTCCCTCGCTGTTCATGTACTAAATATGGCCACAGTATTTCAGTTTCTAAGACAAGATACTGTTTATGTGCCAGTTTTCCTTGATGCTCAGATGTGGTAGAATTTCAGTATTTATCCTCTCCTTGGTCCACAATATTCTAAAAGTGTTTCTCTCACACTGAAGCTTTTGGCCCCAATTTTTTTCTTTGAGTGACTGTGAAATGGTCCATGACTGACATCCATACACTGCCACAGGAATCACACATGTTCTCAAACTTCAACTTATTTTCTGATGATGTGATTTTACACAATTAAAATTATGCATATCTAGTTCACAAGAAAACTATTTTGTCAGAAAATGGACTCATCCCAAATTTGATTTTTTTTTTTTTTTTTTCAAATTGTATTAATACCCCTGAGGCTCCTGCCCCCTTAATAATTAAGTACTCAGTCTCATTGTGGGCACAGGTGATAAAATCTAAGTAACATAACGATCTGTTTTATGTTTTTATCTCTCAAAGACATTGAACAGTCAACAACTTGCAAGAGGAAAGGAACCAAAGAGTGACATAAAACAACAGCCAGACATTTCCATGCAACTAACCCTCCACAGATGAGCATCTGGTCATGAGTTCCCAAATGATGAGGCCACATGCGTACATATCAATGCGCAAGAATGAGTCCAAATTGAAACATATAGCTCCCTCGAGGACTTCTGGAGCCATGTATCGCCGCGTGCCCACCTAGAAATTGAATTAAGGTCATAAGTCACAAGCCTGAAGGTCATAAGTCAAGGAGCCTTTAATTAAGGTCATACAAATTCGAGACTTCTCTGGTGTTACAAATCACTTCTGCTGTTCGCCATAAGGTGGTTAAATGAAAGGCTTTCACCATCTTCATGTGTCTTGCCCAATGGAACCGGTGTCATGCATCTCCAAAGATCGTGACCCTTGGTGCTCTGGAACAATTCTACTGATATTCCTCCATGCCACTGTCTTATGCCATCCAGCAGTGTTTTTCTCTGCCACCTAACATTGATCTTTCCAGTCATGACAATATTTGCCAACGCCTGTCTTCTTATTATGTGACTACAGAACACTGATAGCCCTTCATATACACTAAATCACAGTATAATGAGATGAGATCACCAGTTTCATTCCTCTAGTTACTCCAACAATCACTAACTCATCATCCTTATAATACTTCTTTTGCCAGGCAGGGCAGTCAGGACAAATTCCCCTCAACTGGAAACAACCCAGAGCACTTCACTAGCAAGCCAGCGATGTATCCATACTGCCACCATGGCTCATAGATGTCTTACTAGATGTTAGATAAGCATGGCTTAAAGAACATGCCTGTAAAATATATTTTTTAATGGAGCAGAAACATAACATAAATGTAAAGTCTGTTATTTTATGGTGCCAAAATGGCATGTGCCATAAATGGTTTCATCATCATGTAGCCAGCCATTTGCCAAACATCGCTTTATTCACGGCCTGCCGAAAAATCTTTGTCTCTTGTCATTTCTCCTGCCGCATGTACCCTCAAGGCCCAACGTCTGCAAAGTCCTGTCTCCATCTTTATCCTGGTCGGCCCGTCTCTTCATCCAGGAACCACACCTTCCGTCGCTGTTCTCTCCCAGCTACTGTGACGTTTAATCTAGCCACGGTTTACATGGATGGCAGTTAGTAACATAGCGAGACAGTAGCATAACGAGACGGTAACATAACGAGACGGTAGCATAACGAGACAGTAGCATAATGAGACGGTAACATAACGAGACAGTTCTAAGATAAAGGGTTAAAAGAAACACAAGCCCCGAAGCAAGAACCCGTTATGTACCAGCGAGGTGGTATTTATGGCCATCACATTGTGTAGACCTGAATGCACACAGGAATAGATGGTCAGCCTCTCTCTCTCTCTCTCTCTCTCTCTCTCTCTCTCTCTCTCTCTCTCTCTTAACGAACATTGACCACAAGCACTGATCCATCGTCTGATACACTTCAGACATTATCAGCATAATCTCCTAACAATCACACCAATGTGCCCACTATAACGGATAAAGAATAAACAAAATAGCTTTACATTGGGAGAAGTATTTGTTTAAGTGTCGCTAACTTTGAATTCAAGAGTAGTTCACACCACTCAACACAAAATGTCCAGTGAACGCCTTAAATTTCAGGAAGCCAGGGAAAACCTACTAGTTACTCCAACAATCACTAACTCATCATCCTGATTCCCAGACTATGTTCCACAATCCTGCACTTTCCTACCAGCAGCATTGGGCTGCCAACATCAGCCAACTCATTAGCTAAGAGATAACAATAAAGCATGCTTATCAAGAGTAACAGCTGTATTATCAAACAACCCAAACCTCATCAGTTACCTGTGGATGTGTTTCATTAAACACTTTTCCAGGCTCAAACTTCAGTGCCAGCCCAAAATCAGCAATACATGCCGTCAGATCTTGCTTGAGCAGCACGTTCTTGCTCTTGAAGTCGCGGTGAGCAATAGCTGGCTTCGCTGATGAACCGTAAGTTGCTGGGATTTCATCATGAAGATAAGCCAGCCCACAAGTCATGGACTCTCCTATCCGACACAGCTGAGCCCAGGTGACAGTGTTTCCCTTGATGTAATCACACAAGGAACCTGGTGGAAATGAAACAAATTAGTTGCATATTCTTTACAGGATGTCACAGTCAACCCCAGCATTTTTGGCGGTTTGTGATTTATTGGCAAGTTTATGTTTAGTAGTTTGCCAGTGCTTTCTGCATGACCGGCACTCATACCAATGTATGCTGCTTCTCAATCGTCCGCAGCTGTGTGTTCGAAAGCAGTATGTGGGATTACAAACCGAAGTGATTGTTCGCAGCATTTACTACCGTTGAAAATATTTGAAAGTCGTGATAGGAAAAGGAGTGTTCTTTTCAAGTTTTGGGTTAGGGATAGAACTAAATGTATAAAATATATATAAAAAATGATTTAAATGTTCAATGGGAGCCACACTTAAATCTCGCAGCTGTGAATAACGCTCACTATGAGCGAAAGAAAGAAGAAGGAAAATCAAATACACTAACCACCATGCTACTGCTCATTGAGATAGACAGGTGTTTATCCTCTACCAAAGAAATGTATAAACAGATCAATAACTCCCTTTTACTATCAGCTCCCCTACATCCATCCATCCATCATGTGCCATGCCAGTAAGCGTGGGCGGTCATGTTTTGCCATCTCACTCGATCACCAGAGTCGTGGATCAGCTCAGTGTTTCTGTCTCGACCATGCCACGAGGCCAGGCCATCCAGATATTTGCTTCTAGGTCTTCCTCTTGGTCTGTTCTCTTCGATCTTACCAGTTGTCACCAAGTTCTCCAAATCATTTCTTCTCATAACATGCCCAAAAAATTGTGACTGTCTACGTCTAATGTCTCTAATCAGTTTACGATCTTCATTTGTTTCTTGAAGGACTTGTTCATTGGTCTTTCTGGCTGTCTATGGTATTCTTTGCATTTTCCTCAGAAACCACATTTCTACAGCCATCAGATGTTTTTCAGCTTGACTGCTCATTGTCCAAGCTTCACATCCATATAAAAGTACAGGTTCTATGTAGCACCTCAACACTCTTTTTCTCATTTTAATTGACATCTTTTTATTGGTCAGTATGTTTTTCATCTTGCTAAAGGCTACTTTTGCTATGGCGATTCTTGTTCTAATCTCTTCAAGGCATCTCCCATCAGATGTTATTACTGTTCCGAGATAATTGTACCTATTCACTTGTTGAAGAATATTCCCATTTACTTGTATATTACATTGTGGTATTTCGTTCTTCCTAGTGACGACCATAATCTGTGTCTTTTTACAATTTAATTCTAACCCTCATTGTTCACTGTGTGTAACAACCGCAACTACTTAATGTTGCAGATCCTGTTCATTGTCTGCAATCAAGACTGTATCATCTGCATATCTAATGTTATTGATGCATCGTCCCCCAATGTTGATTCCTTCCATATCTTCAATATTTCTGAAAATACTTTCACTGTACAGGGAAAACAGATCTGGAGACATTACACATCCCTGTCTCACACCTCTCTTAATAGGCTGATATTGGCTTACTTCATTATCAACTCTTATGGCAGCTTGTTGTTTCCAATATATGTTTTTTACAAGTCTAAGGTCTTTTCCATCAATTTGTAGATCTTCAAGCATCCTTATCATGTCGACATGTCTCACTTTATCGAAAGCTTTTGTGTAGTCAATAAAGCAAAGGTGTCAATCTTTGTTTACTCCACACAACATGATTTTCTTGGCATCTACATCATCCCCTACATACCTTTCTAAAAATAAACACAAGAGAGAATCATACCATCTTAGCATATTAGGGATATTTGTTTGCCCAAACAGCTCTAAAGGGCTCAAGCGGTCTGTCTTACATCAGCAATGGGAGGGGGTGAGGAAGGGAGGCTTCAGCATCAATCTTTAGACTAACTATAATGATTCTGGTGATAAAAAATGAACGCACAGGGAGGTCAACACATTTACATATATATCTATGCGAAATAAAGATGATCTAAAATACATTTAAATAAACACAAGAGAGAAACATGAAAGTACTTAAAACTATCAGCTCCCCTACATACTTTCTAAAATAAATACAAGAGAGAAACATGAAAGTACCTATTACTATCAGCTCCCCTAATACCTTTCTAAAAATAAACACAAAGGAGAATCATTAAAGTACCTAGAACTTTCACATCCCCTACATATCTTTCTAAAATAAACACGAAAGTCCCTAGCACTATCACATCCCCTACATACCTTTCTAAAAATAAACACAAGAGAGAAACATGAAAGTACCTATTACTATCACCTCCCCTACATACCTTTCTAAAAATAAACACAAGAGAGAAACATGAAACATACCTTTCTCATGAAACTCTGCAATAAGCCAAAGCTCAGTGGTGAGGCTGTCCTCCCGCTTCTCCGGGGCAATAAACCGGAGAATATTCTCATGCCTCATGTGAGGCAGGTTGTAGATGTCCAGCTCCGCCATCCACGACTGCTTGTCCTGGAGAGGGAATATCTTCACTGCAACATACTTCATAGAGCTGGGGATAACGGTCCCATTGCCAGTCATGCATCCTTCCCATTTATCCCTAATTATCAGGAAGAGAAACCATTTTTAAAAAGTTAGTTGCATATCCTTTACAGGACCATAGGGTGGTCTGCTGCCAAATAGACCAGCTTTTTCGAATGTGGTATGCGGGATTACGAACTGCGTCCGTAACCCCCTTCGCCATAGAGCGATCAATAAAATAAATAAAGTAAAATCAGAACATTTAACTAGACACTGCATACAATGTTAGTTAGTTAGTTAGTCGACAGATCATCCTCGTTGCACATCGAACCATTCAGTCCTTAAGTGCTCGGATCCCCTCCTCAGCAAATCCCGCAGCGTGTAGCGGCTAACGACGCCAGTTCTGTGTTGGTTTATCAATCTTCTTTGGCTTCCTGCGTAGTGTTCTTGTTTGGCCACCCCTCTTTTAATTTGCTGCTCTCGCAGTCTGGCCATTGTTGTAGATTCACAGTCATCACTTGGTTCTCGCAAAAGTCTCACTTCACGTAGAGCATTCAGAATGTCAGCCTGGTCCATGGCACGTCCGCCCTCCACAGTAGCCTCACCTGCGAGCTTGTCAGCCCGCTCATTTCCTTGTACTCCCGCATGCCCTGGCACGAAGATGAAACTAATCTTTGCCAGCCGAGACCGCTTCAGAGGCAGCAACCATTCTCTTCGGATCGACCCCTCCTCTATCCTCTTGATCATGTTCATTGAGTCGCTAAGGAAACAAGCCCTAGTGAATGTCTGTGTCTCGAGCCATGTTATTGCTTTACTTACTGCCATGACTTCCATGGTCAGGCTACTTGTGGTTTCAGTGAAAGCACCAGAGTCCTCCTTCACAATTCTCCCTCCGGCCCGAGCTGTAAAGGCCCATGAGCTTCTCACATGTCGGACGACCGACCCATCTGTGTAGATGACCGAGTCACCGTCTAGCGAATTCTCGAAAATCAAAGCTTGTACTTCAGCCTCAACAGCAGCCGGATTTTCTTGTCTGCATTTTCTATCTAGTTGGATGCAAACTGAAAAGGATGTGCAGAAGTCTGTTGGCACTTGCACCCACTCCTCGCCAGGTTCTAAGTCCTCAAGTGAACACACCTGTTGAAGAATGTCTTTGGCTTGACCCATCCACGACCGTCCTCTTTTTAACCTGCTGCCCTTCACCTTCCTAATTTCACTATGCAGTGGATGTTGTGTGTTTGCGTTAATTCTGAGGTAGGCGCGTGCCCTGCAAACTTGTATTCTCTCTTCAATGGTTGGAAAATCAAGAAGGTAGCGCATCGCCCTGCATGCTGTATCTCTTGTACATCCAAGAATAATGCGCATAGCTTCATTCTGTATCCTTTCCATCCTTTCTATCTGCTTATGGCTGAGAGTCAAGATTGCCATTGCATACTCCAAAACAGACATGACCAGCCCCTCGTACAGAAGACATAGATGGCGCTGCTCACAGTTTGCTGCCGCCATCACCCGCATCGCTGCCAAACCCCGCTTGGCCTTTGTTATCACCTGGTCTATGTGCACATTATAAGCAAGCTAGACACTTGCCTGCCATCCTGGTAGTCAGAGGTTTGATCTGCAGTGGGGTGGACCTGGGTTTTCAGGTTGACCAGTCAAAAATAAATACCTAGAAATGTCTTGGGAAGTAAAGATGGCCGACTTGATACTGACCACATCCCCAACGAGTGCCAACTGGTCTTAAAAATGTGTCTGGCAACGTATGTAAAATCCTTAAGGCGTGTACAAGAACCGTTACTTCTTCACTACTTCTACATCTAAATCTGAAACCAAAAGCCCAAAGAAGTTCCAATTCTTAATCCCAAGGTAGTGGATCAATAGCCCAGCTTTCTCAGATAAGGACAAAACAAATGAGCTCCATGAACACACTGCACACATTAAAGGTCTCTCAACGGTTGGAAGTCATAAATGTAGGCCTTTATCTTTCACTATCCTGCAAAATTTCAAAAAGCTGCCTGCAACAGAACATTTATAGTTAGTGGATTTCTTATGTGGACATGGAGGACAAGGGGAAACTATCACATCAGTTTCACAAGAATAAGTTTATAGGCAGTCTCAAAGCTAGACTTGTGGAGTGGAGTGCTACAGCTAGTGAAGTGACATGTTCACCAAATTTCATACCAGTTTTTAAAATGCACAACCATTACACCACACTTGTGAGGAGGTGTGGCCCAAAAGTGAAGGGATGAACAGTATCACAGGTCCCCAGCCTGGAGGTGCATCAACACCATGATGCAATGCATTTTACCAGTTTGTACCACAGCTCTCAGATGATAATGTAATGTCTTCCTACATAAGCTCTCAAATATAGTGGTAATATCTACACCAGCCCTCAATTATTTGTAATGTCTACAACAGCTCTCAAATACAAAATACAGTTGTAACATCTACACAAGCTCTCAAATACAGTTGTATTCTCTACACAAGCTCTCAAATACAGTTGTAACATCTACTCAAGCTCTCAAATACAGTTGTATTGTCTACACAAGCTCTCAAATACAGTTGTATTGTCTACACAAGCTCTCAAATACAGTTGTATTGCCTACACAAGCTCTCAAATACAGTTGTAACATCTACTCAAGCTCTCAAATAGTTGTATTGTCTTCACAAGCTCTCAAATACAGTAGTATTGTCTACACAAGCTCTCAAATACAGTTGAATGTCCACCACTGTTTAATAATAGGGTGGTAGACCATATACCAAAATGGACAGACAAAATAATAATTAAAGAAGATTCTGGTAGCCCAGTAAAATCTACAGACAGAAAGTTACCCACTTCTGTATGCCATTCTGGAATCCGGTGCTGTGATTAACAGAGAAAATGTGTTGTGTGTGTTAACACACAATATGGCCAGCTTAGTTCAGATATGCTGATGCTTTTGTGATCCATATGGCTAAGTCATTGTTGTGTAAATAAAAAACATGAAAAGTTTAAAATTACCATGGTAGATAGTTTGTCACCATGGGAATGTGAGTTGTATATTTCAGTGTGAAAGATTCATTGTTTTGCCTAGTTTTAAGATAAGTGACTATTGGAATTTGCACCTGAAGAGATGCAGCAAAATATGCCAGGCAATAAATGTTGCAACCTTTGTGTCTTCATTAAGTGAATTGCAAAAGTGTCTTGGAACAGTCATAACATCTGATGGGAGGTGCCTTGAAGAGATTAGAACAAGAATCGCTATGGCGGAGGTAGCCTTTTGCAAGATGGCAAATATACTGACCAATTTTTAAAATGTCAATTGCAACGAGAAAGAGTGTTTAAGAATCTGTCTTTTTGTATGGATGTGAAATATGAAATGTGGACAATGAGCAGACAAGCTGAACAACATCCAATAGCAGTGGAAATGTGGTTATTGAAGGAAATGCACAGAATATCATGAGCAGACTGAAAAACCAATGAGCAAGTCCTACAAGAAACAAATGAAAACCGTAAATTGGTTAGAGAAATTAGACGTAGACAGTCAAAATTTTTGGGGGGTACTTTATGAGAAGAAATAAACTTGGTGACAACTGGCAAAACTGAGGGGAAAAGAACCAGGGAAAGGCACAGAAGTAAATATCTGTATGGCTTGGCCACATGGCCTGGTCAAGACAAGAACACAAAGCTGATCCACAACTCAGGTGATCATGTGAGATGGCGAAACAGAACCGCCCACACTTATCAGCATGATACATGATGACGATAACAGTAAACAGCCCCATACTTACTGATCTGCCAGTTGTGCTTTCCACAGGGAACCATAGCGCCCTCTGGCTCTAAGCTCCAGAAGGTGTATATTCAGGGTTGACTGAGTTGGAGTTGGAGCCAGGCTAGGGTCCACCGTTGGCAGCTGAGTATGTCCCATGTGGCTCTGGTGCCGGCGCCACATGAAGAAGAGAGTGACAATGAGAATACCACCACCCAAGATGGGGACAATCGAGTACAGTAACGTCTTGGTCAACTGCTGCTCCTCAGCACGTATGACCACATCCTCCCTCTCTGGCTGTTTGATCACTTCATGGGGTGGGTCTCCTGACGGCCGGTGGATATATTCCTTATTGCAGAGGTCGCCGTCACAACAGCAGAAGAACACTGATGCGCTATATCTGTCCTCGATACACTCCCGCTGTCCATAGCACCTGCAAGTAACAACACACGAAAAAGACCATCAGAAAAAAAGGTGTTATAATGAAACAACAGAAACATAAGTGTTCACACCAGCCAAAGACAGTGGTGTCAATGTGTGGCAGATAACAAAGAGAGACCTGATGCCAACTATAAGAAAACTGATCACATAGAAACTCCCCTTGTATCCCAGTCTCCAACTTCTTGAATCAAGCTGTTTTCTAATAGTCATTGCCATACAATGTTGGTCATCATGTCTGTCCACAGGTTTCTGTCGCATGTGCTGCCAATCTTTTCTAATAATGATGTTCCTCCATGCCATGTCAAACTGTCCAGCATTTTCTCTCTTGGTCTCCTCTATGCCACGTCAAACTGTCCAGCATCTTCTCTCTTGGTCTCCTCCATGCCACGTCAAACTGTCCAGCATCTTCTCTCTTGGTCTCCTCCATGCCACGTCAAACTGTCCAGCATTTTCTCTCTTGGTCTCCTCCATGCCACGTCAAACTGTCCAGCATCTTCTCTCTTGGTCTCCTCCATGCCATGTCAAACTGTCCAGCACCCCGGGAAGGTTATCCCGGTCAACAAATGCCCGCAGAAGTCGGATGTGTCGGTCTAACGGCGCAAGAACGCAGCTCTGCTGTAAACAGGCACAACGCAATCACATCCGAAAAAAAAACTCTGGATGATCACAGAAGAAGAAGAAGAAACTGTCCAGCATCTTCTCTCTTGGTCTCCTCCATGCCATGTCAAACTGTCCAGCACCCCGGGAAGGTTAACCCGGTCAACAAATGCCCGCAGAAGTTGGATGTGTCGGTCTAACGGCGCAAGAACGCAGCTCTGCTGTAAACAGGCACAACGCAATCACATCCGGAAAAAAAACTCCGGATGATCGCAGAAGAAGAAGAAGAAACTGTCCAGCATCTTCTCTCTTGGTCTCCTCCATGCCATGTCAAACTGTCCAGCATCTTCTCTCTTGGTCTCCTCCATGCCACGTCAAACTGTCCAGCATCTTCTCTCTTGGTCTCCTCCATGCCATGTCAAACTGTCCAGCATCTTCTCTCTTGGTCTCCTCCATGCCATGTCAAACTGTCCAGCATCTTCTCTCTTGGTCTCCTCCATGCCATGTCAAACTGTCCAGCATCTTCTCTCTTGGTCTCCTCCATGCCATGTCAAACTGTCCAGCATCTTCTCTCTTGGTCTCCTCCATGCCATGTCAAACTGTCCAGCATCTTCTCTCTTGGTCTCCTCCATGCCATGTCAAACTGTCCAGCATCTTCTCTCTTGGTCTCCTCCATGCCACGTCAAACTGTCCAGCATCTTCTCTCTTGGTCTCCTCTATGCCACATCAAACTGTCCAGCATCTTCTCTCTTGGTCTCCTCTATGCCACATCAAACTGTCCAGCATCTTCTCTCTTGGTCTCCTCCATGCCATGTCAAACTGCCAGCATCTTCTCTCTTGGTCTCCTCCATGCCATGTCAAACTGTCCAGCATCTTCTCTCTTGGTCTCCTCTATGCCACATCAAACTGTCCAGCATCTTCTCTCTTGGTCTCCTCTATGCCATGTCAAACTGTCCAGCATCTTCTCTCTTGGTCTCCTCCATGCCATGTCAAACTGCCAGCATCGTCTCTCTTGGTCTCCTCTATGCCATGTCAAACTGTCCAGCATCTTCTCTCTTGGTCTCCTCTATGCCATGTCAAACTGCCAGCATCTTATCTCTTGGTCTCCTCCATGCCACGTCAAACTGTCCAGCATCTTCTCTCTTGGTCTCCTCTATGCCACATCAAACTGTCCAGCATCTTCTCTCTTGGTCTCCTCCATGCCATGTCAAACTGTCCAGCATCTTCTCTCTTGGTCTCCTCCATGCCATGTCAAACTGTCCAGCATCTTCTCTCTTGGTCTCCTCCATGCCATGTCAAACTGTCCAGCATCTTCTCTCTTGGTCTCCTCTATGCCACATCAAACTGTCCAGCATCTTCTCTCTTGGTCTCCTCTATGCCACATCAAACTGTCCAGCATCTTCTCTCTTGGTCTCCTCCATGCCATGTCAAACTGCCAGCATCTTCTCTCTTGGTCTCCTCTATGCCATGTCAAACTGTCCAGCATCTTCTCTCTTGGTCTCCTCTATGCCATGTCAAACTGCCAGCATCTTATCTCTTGGTCTCCTCCATGCCATGTCAAACTGTCCAGCATCTTCTCTCTTGGTCTCCTCTATGCCACATCAAACTGTCCAGCATCTTCTCTCTTGGTCTCCTCCATGCCATGTCAAACTGTCCAGCATCTTCTCTCTTGGTCTCCTCTATGCCACGTCAAACTGTCCAGCATCTTCTCTCTTGGTCTCCTCTATGCCACATCAAACTGTCCAGCATCTTCTCTCTTGGTCTCCTCCATGCCACGTCAAACTGTCCAGCATCTTCTCTCTTGGTCTCCTCTATGCCACGTCAAACTGTCCAGCATCTTCTCTCTTGGTCTCCTCCATGCCACGTCAAACTGTCCAGCATCTTCTCTCTTGGTCTCCTCTATGCCACGTCAAACTGTCCAGCATCTTCTCTCTTGGTCTCCTCCATGCCATGTCAAACTGTCCAGCATCTTCTCTCTTGGTCTCCTCCATGCCATGTCAAACTGTCCAGCATCTTCTCTCTTGGTCTCCTCTATGCCACATCAAACTGTCCAGCATCTTCTCTCTTGGTCTCCTCTATGCCATGTCAAACTGTCCAGCATCTTCTCTCTTGGTCTCCTCCATGCCATGTCAAACTGCCAGCATCTTCTCTCTTGGTCTCCTCTATGCCATGTCAAACTGTCCAGCATCTTCTCTCTTGGTCTCCTCTATGCCATGTCAAACTGCCAGCATCTTATCTCTTGGTCTCCTCCATGCCATGTCAAACTGTCCAGCATCTTCTCTCTTGGTCTCCTCTATGCCACATCAAACTGTCCAGCATCTTCTCTCTTGGTCTCCTCTATGCCATGTCAAACTGTCCAGCATCTTCTCTCTTGGTCTCCTCCATGCCATGTCAAACTGCCAGCATCTTCTCTCTTGGTCTCCTCTATGCCATGTCAAACTGTCCAGCATCTTCTCTCTTGGTCTCCTCTATGCCATGTCAAACTGCCAGCATCTTCTCTCTTGGTCTCCTCCATGCCATGTCAAACTGTCCAGCATCTTCTCTCTTGGTCTCCTCTATGCCACATCAAACTGTCCAGCATCTTCTCTCTTGGTCTCCTCTATGCCATGTCAAACTGTCCAGCATCTTCTCTCTTGGTCTCCTCCATGCCATGTCAAACTGTCCAGCATCTTCTCTCTTGGTCTCCTCTATGCCACGTCAAACTGTCCAGCATCTTCTCTCTTGGTCTCCTCTATGCCACATCAAACTGTCCAGCATCTTCTCTCTTGGTCTCCTCTATGCCATGTCAAACTGCCAGCATCTTCTCTCTTGGTCTCCTCCATGCCATGTCAAACTGTCCAGCATCTTCTCTCTTGGTCTCCTCTATGAAACATCAAACTGTCCAGCATCTTCTCTCTTGGTCTCCTCTATGCCATGTCAAACTGTCCAGCATCTTTTCTCTTGGTCTCCTCCATGCCATGTCAAACTGTCCAGCATCTTCTCTCTTGGTCTCCTCTATGCCACGTCAAACTGTCCAGCATCTTCTCTCTTGGTCTCCTCCATGCCACGTCAAACTGTCCAGCATCTTCTCTCTTGGTCTCCTCCATGCCATGTCAAACTGTCCAGCATCTTCTCTCTTGGTCTCCTCCATGCCATGTCAAACTGTCCAGCATCTTCTCTCTTGGTCTCCTCTATGCCATGTCAAACTGTCCAGCATCTTCTCTCTTGGTCTCCTCCATGCCACGTCAAACTGTCCAGCATCTTCTCTCTTGGTCTCCTCTATGCCACATCAAACTGTCCAGCATCTTCTCTCTTGGTCTCCTCTATGCCACATCAAACTGTCCAGCATCTTCTCTCTTGGTCTCCTCCATGCCATGTCAAACTGCCAGCATCTTCTCTCTTGGTCTCCTCCATGCCATGTCAAACTGTCCAGCATCTTCTCTCTTGGTCTCCTCTATGCCATGTCAAACTGTCCAGCATCTTCTCTTGGTCTCCTCCATGCCATGTCAAACTGTCCAGCATCTTCTCTCTTGGTCTCCTCCATGCCCTATCAAACTGTCCAGCATCTTCTCTCTTGGTCTCCTCTATGCCACATCAAACTGTCCAGCATCTTCTCTCTTGGTCTCCTCCATGCCATGTCAAACTGCCAACATTTGGCTGCCAACCTGGTGGTCAAGGCTTAGAATTTGTAAATTTTTTTTTAATTGATTTTTTGGACTGACCTAGTCTTCTTCTTTTGTTCGTTTGAAATATGTCCATACCTGCAATGTTGTCTCTTGTATGAATTTAACTGTCCTTTTTAGTTCACTCAGCTGTCCATAGTTTATCTTCCATTGTCAACTCTCTAGGCCAGAAGGTTTGCCTAGATGTGTTGTATTCTGGGCAGCCTTGGAGTATGTGCTCTGCTGTCTGCGATGCTAATCCACATGTGCACATGGTTGATTCACCAAACTTGAATTTTGTATACATGTGGTTGCGTAGTCTATTGTGTCCTCTTCTGAGGCACAGAATAATGGCTTGTTCTGGTCTGTCCATAACATGGTAGTCATCTTGAGCAGGTTTTGGTGGCTTTCTGACTGATTTGATCATTTCTTTTCTTTTGGTGGTATGTAACGGGCACATCAGGCTGTTCTTCTTTTGCTCCATCCTTAGCCAATCAATCAGCTCTGTCGTTTCCGGGTACTCCACAGTGGGATGTTATGCCGACTGGTAAGTTCAGAAAGTAGTGACTGGCCTAGTCTAAAATGGAAACCAGGAAATGCTTTGGGGAGAAAAGGCAGCTAATGTCTCTCAAAAAACTGATTGGTCTACAAAACTATTCTGCTAGCGGCATATACTCAATATTTCTCCAGGCATGTAAAACAGGGTCCTTCACTTATTTACTGATCAACTAAAGAGGTGCACATCATGCCTCTCAGCTGCACAGACCCATACAAATAGATACAACTAAATATAGTCACAAGATTAGTATAATTCAGGTAGTTATCTATTACACGCAGATATAACTACACGACACTAGGCCACAGAGCACAACAGCATAAAGGCCACTGGATTGACTACAAACAAAAACTTCATGTTAACATTAACTATAGAAAAATGCAACATACTGTTAAAGTTTTGTTAAAACTACATACATATTATCATTCATCCAACAAAACTACATACTTACTACCATTCATCCAACATAACTACATAGTTATTATCATTCATCCAAGAAATTACATACATATTACCATTCATCCAACAAAACTACATACATACATATTACCATTCATCTAAAAAAACTACATACGTATTACCATTCATCCAACAAAACTACACACTTACTACAATTTGTCCAACAAAACTACATATTATAATTCATCCAACAAAACTATATACTTATCATTCATCCAACAAAATTACTTATTACTATTCATCCAACAAAATCATTCATCCAATAAAACTATATACTTATTATCATGCATCCAACAAAACTACTTATTATCATTCATGCAACAAAACTACTACTTATTACCATTCATCCAATAAAATTACATAATTATTCATGCAACAAAACTGCATACTTATTATCATTCATCCAACAGCCCTTTTTAACAATCTGATCCTTTGTGTTGTTGATGGTGTACCATGTGGCAAAGCACAGCATGTGGTTATGTGGCTCATCCAGCGGCTCATTATTTGATGTGGTCAGATTGGCACACTCCTCAAGCGTGGGTACACAAGGGCCGGTGCCATCCTCACATTGGTTCCGATCATACTTCTCACATACAGTTGACCCCTTGTGCACTTTACAATCTGAATGAGAGAAATATTTTGAAACAATAAGTTATAATCAAATATATTCTAGCAAAGTTGTGACTCAACATGTTAACAAAATGTAAACGGAATTTTTTTAGTTTATTTTACAATTCTTGACAAACAAAATGTCTGTTTCAATCTTCGTTCTGCACTTTTATAGATGTGGCAGAATACATCATCATTTGCCTTGACAACTGACACAATTGGATTGCATTATCGCCCCAAATCTTGGTTCATGTGTTCTGAATAATTCTGACAATGTTCCTTAATGTCACTGTCTCCAGCTCATGACAGTCCATAACAGATAGAACAAGAACTGTTAGTTAGTTAGTTAGTCGCAGTTCCAACTTCACGGCAACGGGTCGTCCCCATTATGCTCTGTTCCTATGCCAGTGAATATCACACTAAATGCTCCTCATTGTCCAATGTGAAAAGTGGAAAAGACAGGAGTTTCGGCAAGCCAACAGCCAGCATAATGTCACTCTGAATCCAGTGGTGCCCACTCCATGACCACGAGCAGCATGACGATGGAGGTGATGGCAGTTACACAGGCTTTCATATGGCTGGAATCACAGCATTATACCAACGTGTGTGTACTAAGTGATTCAATGAGCATGATTCAGAAGGTCGAAGCTGGATCTGTACGTAGACAGTGGACTGAGTCGCTGCGGAAGTCTGTTGTCCGCAAAGTCACCTTCATCTTCGTCCCGGGACATGCGGGAGTCGAGGGAAATGAACGAGCTGATAAATTGGCTGGCTCTGCACCCCCTGTAGATGGCCAGCCCATGGATCGTGCCGATGTTATTAACGCCCTTAAAGATATGGCGAGAACAGAGGATTTTGACGCCAGTGATTCCACATCGCTTTCCAGGATGAAAGACCTGGGAGTAAGAATCGGCACAGCCAGACGCGAGAGGTACATCGGGAAAACAAAGCGCCTCGTCAACCAACACAGAACTGGCACTATTAGCCACCGGACGCTGATGCATATGCTGGGGGGAGGATCTGAGCACCTATGGACATGTCCGGAGTGCAACGAAGATACCCCAACTGATAACTAACTAACTATAATGTCACTGTCAGAAATTGCCAAAATAAACGTCCTCCACGGAAAATACAGTTCATCGTCGATGGAAGCGGCAGTCACCAGAAAGACTTCATTGACCCAGGTTTTATCCCATATTGCTCAGTCTCTTTTCGCGGGGTGACCCGCCGAAAGCGCAGCACAAATTACAACCTCCATAGCTCCAGGGACGACTCCTAGGAGTCTCTTGAGAAAATGCACTTGTGAACTGAAAAGGCAATCAGTCAATTCAGCAACATCTGGCCGCCATCGTTCTGAACATGCAGTTCACGCTACAAACAACCGCGAACAAATGTAAAAGCATTCCACACAAAATTCACAGCTCACATCGTTGCTCCACGCACTCACTGGGTAGCAGGGCGGCGGAACCATGCACTACCAGTTCAACGTGAGAAAAATGTGAATGCAAACCATAGCCGCAAGCGGAAACACTCCAGAGGCCTTAACAGTTTAAATGCCTATCCGCCATGTTGGGGACCCATTTTAACAGATAGGACTGTCCTTATACATCCATTCATTTTCTTCTTCTTCTACTTCTTCTTCTTCTTCTTCTTCTGCGTTCGTATGTTGTTCACTTTGATATTAACTCTGCATGATTTCTTAGTAATAAATGTGGTGGTCTCCCCTTCCCTTCCACATCCACCTAAGAGTCTTTTACCTCTGGTTTTGACAGCAATTTCCGACTGTCAGAACATGTAAATGCTCTGCTCTGCTCAGCTGCAGAGCTGTCCACTTATCTTAAGGGATACTCAGTCCTTAGTGCTGCTTTTGCACAACTGTGGTATTTCCTATCCTCTACTATGTGGAAGTGCAGTTGAGGTTATTATCCCTTCCTTCAGTTATGAGATGTATTTCTCAAACTCTCTGATACTTTTACAGTTCACTCTGAGGCACATAACTTCAGGAAGCTTAAAGTGATCACATCCAATACTTCAAACGAGAAACAAATATTAATTCATAAACAACTCCCTGATTCTAATCAGACTTGTTACTCAGTTTTTGTTAACTGATTGAAAACACGATCTTCTACATGTATTCACTTAAAATAATGTAAAAATTAAAAAGTCAGTTGCATAACCTTTACTAGTTTTATGTGTATTTCCTTCGTCCGAGAAGGGCGCAAAGAAGGCAAAGCTGACGACCTGCCGCTTGCTACCATTTTCGATGGACTGGGAACTGACTGTAGACCTAAAGGGCTGTGGCAAGTACCCTGAGGTGATCCGAAGGTTTGACTTGCGACCTGACATTGTACTTAGCTCCTCGTCAGCCAAGCAGCTAATGCCCCGTACGAATCAAATATTGAGGAGCTCCCAGGAATGCTACCTGGTCAAAAAAGCATGCTAAAGCCGGATGTGTTGGCCTACGGGTTTCGGCCCAAGGGCGCATAACAGACACACCGCAATCGCATCTGAAAAAACACTCCGGATGAACGCAAAGAAGAAGAAGAAATATTGAGGAGCAGCACCTGTACAAGCTAGAGAAGTACAATGACATGGTCGCAAGTCTTAGGTGGGAGGAATACACCGTCAGGCTGTTCGCCGTCGAGGTAGGCACCAGAAGTCTAGTCTCCCACTTCGTGTTTGATGTGCTGAAGTGAATGGACATGAAAGGACGAGCAAAAACTCGGGGCCCAGAAACAACTGTCTGAGGCAGCCGAAAAGGCCTCGTGCTGGCTATGGAACTGATGGAATATAGAGTGGAATGAGCCTCAGAACTAGTATGGTTAGAAGCGGTAATTGCAATACCAACAATCTCTCAACCAAGACCACGAACTTTACAACGTCTCGTGTCAGCTCTTTAGCCTTTCCTCCAAACGTGGGTGGTGAATCTGAGTGCAGCCAATCATGCAAATGTCGGTCGATGTCCAACCTCCATAATATAGCGATAATCGACCGTAGGTCGCACCCAGTCAGCTGCAGAGACCAAGAGGTGAGTCCGGAAAGAAAGGAAGAACCGGCTTCCTAGTAGGGTGCAGCGCCATGAACGGGGCATGGAGAAAGCACACGGCAACAGAGACGTATGGAGGTGACAGAGGCTGTGGCTGGAGATGAAGCTGGCTTCCCACGATCACACGTGCTAAGGGGCAAAAACAGACTGCATGGCCTCTCCTCACCGAGGGAGGGAGGGCTTGAAAGTGGACAAGGTAACAGAGAAGGGACAAGCGTAACATCAGGGATAACAATTGTGGCCGAATGTCTGCACGGCAGGGGTAAGATGCCCGGAGTCATGACCTGGACGGGACCGCCCCCAGAGAGTATCAAGAAATTAAAGGTCCGAAATACTTGGGGAAGGGGGTTTTCCTTCTGACGATCTGAAGCCCCTTGCCGTGTTTGCTCCACGGCGGAGTTTTTTACGATTAACTTGTGTTTATAATTTCCCTCTTTATTTTCCATTTCAATTGCTGCTACTTGGTTCCAGTAAATATTCTTTATTATTCTGAGATCTTTCCCATCAATGTTGATATCTTCCAAAGTTTTCATCAGTTCATCATGTCTTACTTTATCAAATGCCTTGGTATATAATCTATGAAGCACAAATATATGTCTTTCTGTGCCTCTATTGATCTTTCTATAAGTGTTCGTAATGTATATATTGCATTGTGTGTAGTTTGTTTCTGCAAATCCAACATTTTTCATCAATTTTCATTTTTATTTTCTTTCTTATACTTCTCTTTATAATTCTGAGTAGAAGTTTAGTGAGACGGTTTATGAGGTTAATTGTATGAAACTCCTCGCATTCTATTGCTCCTGGTCTTTTTGGTACAACTATAAATACAGATTTCAGCATATCATTTGGTAAATTTTTTTTTCCTGTCAGCTCACTGAATTGTCTGTGCATATTATTTTTTTCGTTAATAGAATTTAATTCAATTTTCTTGCACTGCACGTTTAATCAACTTTCTTTTGCCTTCACACATTTATCTCTTATTTCTTTCTTTACCTTATCATACACTTGTTTGTCATTTTTACTCTGTTTTCTTTTGTCTATCAACTTTAAGATCTCTTCAGTCAATCATGTTTTCTTAGCCTTTTGGCTTCTCTCCTGTAATATTTCTTTACATGCTTCAGAACATGATGTTACAAATATAGAATCTCTTCTTTTCGTTCATCCGGAGTGTTTTTTCAGATGTGATTGCGGTGTGTCTGTTATGCGCCCTTGGGCCGAAACCCGCAGGCCAACACATCGACTTTAGCGTGCTTTTTTGACCAGGTAGCATTCCTGGGAGACTCTCACTTTTGTGTGCCATCTGCAACCATGCTGGCCAAGGTTGAACGGTCGAAGACAACGGTCATCCCTCAAAGGAAGGCAGGGACAGTCCATAGCATTTTCCGCCATCCAAGGTTGCTTCCATAGTTGCAGGGCCGACACATAACGCCCTGGATCTGGGCTCACCGAGGGAGATCGTCACGTCCTGCTCATGGCTGCTTTAAATCCTCACTTCAATATATTGGTCATTTCGTTTCCCCGGGTCATTCCCGCACAAACCAGACAGGTTTGCAGACGGCATCCACTCAGCGAGTTTTCGCGCCCATCAGAGCTTTTCCAGGCACAACAGACATTCGGAAAACTACCCAGTCAGAGCTGTTCTGAACAAGAGCGGCATTCGGAAACTAGGTAGTCAGAGCTGTTCCTAGCACGAGAGACATTCGGATGAGACATTTCACTCGGACGTAATTGCGTAGTGTCAATTTTTAGTTTGCCACCCGTAGGGCGACACTTCCGGCTTCAGCGGGCATTTTTTTATGAGGTTAGCCTTCCTCTGGTTTCGAGGCACATTGGACTGTTGTGATGTCGCTAACATCTCTGCTGGTCAAGATAGAACGATGAACGACATCGTGGTCGGCCCTCAAGGGAAGGCAGGGGCAGACCATGAGCATTCCCTCGCCATCCAAGGAGGCTTCCATAATTGCAGAGCCGGCACATATTGCTCTGTGACTGGGCTCACCCGAGGAGTTGCCACGTCCTGCTCATGGCTGCTTTAGTTCCTCACTTCCATGTGTTGGGCAACTCGTTTGCCACTGATCGCTCAAGCACACGCCAGGGACGGTCAGACTGCAAGCGACACCCACCCACTTTTGCTTTTGACTTCGGACCACGCAATAGGTTCGCTCGCCGTGCGTTCCATTTTGCGTCATTGAGACGTTCTTCCACTTTTGTCTACACTCTCTATGAGTTAGATACAGTTTTCGCAGCCATTTTCTTCGACTGGGGCACTTTTTTGACTTTTTGTACTCGCTCACGAGGTAGGCTACTTGTGCTGCCGGCTCAGCACCTTACCTTCGTGCAGCGGTGAACGAGAAACGGCCTGGCCCTCTGATCCGGGAATCTCTCATATCCCCCAGCTGACAGCCTTCGAACTTGTATCAGACCTGAACATGTAGCTTGCTCAGTATCACGCCTTTATTTTTCGAAAGGTGGGAATCGGCCCGGCTCTCAGGTCCGAGGGTTTGTGGCTTAGAGGCGTTCAGCCACAGCCCTCGACAGGGAGCCTTTAGTGTTTTGTCCGGACCAAGAACTTCTGCCTTCGTGCGCCTGATTTAAATTTTAGACTGCTATCCTCAGTCTCACCTGCAGAGCAGCAGGTTGTGTCTCTCTTAGTCTGGTCCCTATCCCATAAGCTGTCCGATATGTAGTTTTCATCCATCAGCAAGCAAATGGGGTCGATGGGACACGCAAGCTCCCCCACCACGTCAAGGTGGAGACACATCGGGGGAGCAAATATAGAATGATGACGCAACGAAGCAGTCCTTGTGATATTTGTAAAGAAAAGTGGCATGTTTGTCACTATTCAGTAGATTTAATTGTATTATCATCATACATGAAGGAAAATTGCATTGGAAATTGAAAAAAATTTTGAAAATGGAGGTTCAGAATGCTCTTAACCATATGAAAACTGGTAAGAACCCTGGATCAGACATCACAATAGAAATGATTAATGCCTTAGAAGGATATGGAATAGACCATGTCACCAGGCTGCTGAACACAATACTGTATATGATAATGGAGATATACCTCCTGAATTATGTAATTCTGTATTTATTGCAATCCCAAAGGAATCAGGAGCCTTGAAATGTGATTAACATCGAACAATTAGTATAATGAGCCACATCATGAAGACTTTGCTTAGAATTATCATGAAAAGAGTTAGGAAGAAAATACAACCAGAAATAGGAATGGAAGAAAATAGCGCCAGAATGCCAACAAAGGTCCTCCACAGAAAATACAGTTCGTCGTCTATGGAATCGGCAGTCATCAGAAAAGACTTCATTGACCCAGGTTTTATCCCATATGGCTCGGTCTCTTTCTGCAGGGCGACCCACCGAAAGCACTGCACAAAGCATGAAGTCCAAAGCTCCAGCGACGACTCTCCCAGGAGTCTTCTGAAATATGCACTCATGAACCGAAAAGGCAAACCAGTTAATCCAGCAACATCCGAAAAGGAGGAAAATGCGAATGCAAACCATAGCCACTAGCATAAATACTCCAGAGGGCTTAACGGTTTAAATGCCTATCCGCCATTTTGGAGACTGGAAGTCCCAATAGACTGTAGACTAAGTCTCAGCCAAAGCCTCCTTAGTTGCCTCTTACGACATGCATGGAAGGCAATAGTGTTACTATTCTTCGCTTATAATGGTTAAGAATATGTCAGGGTGTAACTCTTCCTCATTGTCATGGTTAAGAATATGTGACAGCGTAACTCTTCACACCCCAATGGCAGAATTTGTTGTGACCTTTTTACCTAGAAACTTAGTGATTCGAATAAATTAGTGACAACTTACCACATCTGGGCTCTCCAATCAGCAGCGTGACAACCAGCAGAGGTATCCAACCATTCCATGACATTTTCTGAACCAGCCAAATATACACCATGTTCATGAACATCACTCCGAACAGTTACAACATCCGCATTAGAAATTTTGATCAGTGCCGAACAAGTTGAGTGTCCACTGTATTTGTTTAGTTGGAAAATGTTTGGCAATGAGAGTCAACTGCTGTGTCCATTATGCAGCATTCTGATTCTACTCAGCCACTCCAACAGTCAGAACTTATTTCTAAGCTTAGCTTATGTCCATGACGAGATGGCGGCTAGTTTGATAAAGTACTGGTATATGAAATAATGGGACAAGTATGATGAGGACTGCCACCTATAACAAAAGTATCACAACTACACAGTACAAGTACTTTTCCGACGGTTGCTGATGTAACTTATATGCATAATCGCAAACTGAACTTGAACAATTCTGGCTAGAAAACTTTCATCTTCATCATCATCTTCATATGCCATGCTAAACATGTTCATCCGCGAACATCCCTTGTGAGTCCCGGATCAAGAACAGATTTTGAAATATTAACTACACTTTAGTCAGCTGCAACGCACACATTGTTTGGCCACTGAAAGCATGATGAGTATTAATAAACAGATGTATTATCCCAGGAACTCGGGCAATAAAATCAGAAAATTCAAATTCCTTTCATTAGCAATTAATAAGCTGCAGCGGAGGACACCGTAGGGCTGGATGTGGGTCCAACTTGCACTGGAAAGCTGACATTCACTGTCATCCTGTAAACATTATAATATGTGAAAGACATTAATTACTGTCCTCAAGTTTTATTACATTCACTGTCATCCTGCAAATAACATTATAATATGTGTAAGACATTAAATTAATTACTGTCCTCAAGTTTTATGACATTCATTGTCATCCTGCATATAACATTATAACATGTGAAAGTCGTGTATTACTGCCATCAAGTTGTATGTGTGAAAATAATTACTCATCACATACAGATATATAAATGATACATGTTGTCCCCAAGTCTGTTCAACTTATACACAGAAACATATTTAACCCTTTAACAGGCATAGCGCCTGATAGCGTTCGATGCGTTAAACAGGCGTAGCGCCCAATCGCGTCTTTGATGACTAGTCGTTTTAAAAATGCGATCTCTCGGTTTTCCGACACTTCCGATCGCTACTTTCACTTTCGCCGATAGCTTGACAACGTGGCCGCCATTTGTAAACGCGCTACAATGACTTTGAACAGACTTTAACGGACTTTTTTTGATAGTTTTCGGGATTTTTACGCTGTTTTTCAAAATGGATTTCGGCGATTCTTCAAGTGATAGCCGAGATTTCGCTCTGTTCAATTTAAATGACATTAAAGGGCACGAAGTTGATTATTAATCGGAGCTAGATATCAGTGCAAAGCGTTACTTTGCATTAGCAGTCGTGAGTCGGACTTTAAAGAAAGTGATTATGATTCTGAAAATGTGTTTGTAAATTACCGTATAGATGACGGAAAATCACAAACAACATGCCGTATTTCGTAAATATTTGTGTTCATATATGGATTACCGGCAACAATCACGTGAGTAACATATTCTGCATGGTTTTCCCTTCATTGTGTTGTTTATTTTACTAAAATCGGTTGACTAACACCTTATTTGTGATGTTTTTACTAACGCGACCCGAAATTTTACAGAACCTGAAAAAATCTTGCCCGTTCAGGGCTACAAAACGGACAAGCGTCTGCCCTGTAAAGGGTTAAACAAGCTGGAGAACTGCCTGGAATGAATATCATCAGCAGATGAATAAACAATCTTAGATGTGTTGACAGCACAGTGTTACCACCAGTGAACAAGAGCTAAAAGGCCTTATGGAACTAGTAAACAGGTGTAGTGCAGAATCAATGATTACTCATATTAAAATTTTAATAATGTGTTTTATATTTTATTTATTTAATTGTTTTGTTCTTCAAACTACTTAACTTTCTGTCTTAGCAACATATACTTTTTTTATGTTACAATTTTCTAATTTCAAAATAGTTTGTTCAGAATGTAAATTTATCAAAACAGAATATTCGTATTTGTACTTATTTTAGTGGGACAGTATCAGCCAATTAAGAGAGGTGTTAGGCAGGGATGTGTGATGTCTCCAGATCTTTTT
This sequence comes from Cepaea hortensis, assembly GCA_963921405.1. Classification (NCBI taxonomy): domain Eukaryota; kingdom Metazoa; phylum Mollusca; class Gastropoda; order Stylommatophora; family Helicidae; genus Cepaea; species Cepaea hortensis. The sequence goes on along the minus strand of OY992897.1, from coordinate 57,526,443 downwards.
TCCCTATACAGTGAAAATATTTTCAGAAATGTAGAGGATATAAATGGAATCAGCATTGGAAGAAGAAACATCAATAACATTAGATATGCAGATGATACAGTATTGATTGCAGACAATGCACAGGATCTGCAACAATTAGTAGATGCGGTTGTTGTACACAGTGAGCAACTGGGGTTAGAATTAAATTGTAAAAAGACTCAGGTTATGGTCGTCAGTAGGAAGAAAGAAGTGCCACAATGTAATATACAAGTAAATGGAAATATTCTTCAACAAGTGAATCGGTACAATTATCTTGGAACAGTTATAACATCTGATGGGAGATGCCTTGAAGAGATTAGAACAAGAATCGCCATGGCGAAAGTAGCCTTTAGCAAGATGAAAAACATTCTGACCAATAAAAAGATGTCAATTGAAACGAGAAAAAGAGTGTTGAGGGGATACATAGAGCCTGTTCTTTTGTATGGATGTGAAACTTGGACAATGAGCAGTCAAGCTGAAAAGCATCTGATGGCTGCAGAAATGTGGTTTCTGAGGAAAATGCAAAGAATACCATGGACAGACAGAAAAACCAATTACCAAGTACTACAGGAGACAAATGAACATCGTAAACTGATTAGAGAAATTAGACGTAGACAGTCAAAATTTTTTGGACATGTTATGAGAAGAATTGGATTGGAGAACTTAGTGACAACTGGCAAGATCGAGGGAAACAGACCAAGAGGAAGACCGAGAGGAAAATAACTGGATGGCTTGGCCACATGGCATGGACGAGACAGGAACACTGAGCTGATCCACGACACTGGTGATCGGGTGAAATGGCGAGTCATGACCGCCCACGCTTTCCGGCATGGCACATGATTGATTGACTTATTTTAGACAAGTACTGAATACACAGACCTCCTCCAAGATCGGTGATCATGTGATATCGCCATCAATGACTACCCATGCTAATCAACATGGCATATGCTGATGATGACAGAATAATCTACACATAGAATAGAAAAGTTATTTCATTATCAGAAATAAGTTAGTACAAGATCAAACTAATGTGTTGTTGTTATAGCTGCTGTATAAACAAGGAGAAAATTATTGCAGATAAAGCACATACAGAGCGTTGAGAGACATAAGATGGTGCATGATGGTGGAAATGAAAATGTTTTCACATACATCCACTGTGGACAAACATTTGCAGCACAAATTGGCCTTATCAGCCACACTCACCACCGTCATGGGTCGTAGTTATTAAGCCTTTTTGAAGCACAATATACCAAACTATCGTCTGTCAAGACGGAGAGGTGCCAATGTAATGTATAAACAAATAAGGTGGTCTGCCACGCTGAGTGACTTTGCAACATTAATTCAGCACATTACAAAAAGGTTGCCAACCCCTGCCATAGCATCTAATAGTTAAAGTTAGTTGCATATCCTTTTACAGGATGTCGCAGTCACCCCCAGAAATTTTTGTTGGCTGTTTGTAATCACTTGGCAAGTTTACATTCAGTAGTTTGCCTTTGCTTTCTGAATGACCGGCACCCATAACATTTCATAAAAGACCAACGCTAGGCAGTCTGCTGCCAAATCGCCTGCAGTTTTTTTTTAATGCAGTATACGGGATTACGAACTGCGTTCGTAACACCTTCACCACGGAGCTGGTGTCTAATAGTTCAATCAATTTAAAAGAGTGAGTATTTTGGGGTTAAACAAGTGTCGTACTAGCCTTAACATTTCAGCTAGTTATTTCACCATCCAGTGTTGGACTAAATTAACCATGGGCAGAATCTGCCTTAGCAGCATAACGGGTTTGTGAAGCAGATCATGCAATTCAGGAATTTGGGAGCTACACAGAGTGAGCATTTTTGCAGTTACCTCAATGATGAATTTCCCATTTAGAAGTGACTGGTTTTCTTACCTCATTTATGCACCCAGATACTAACTCAGACTTTGCTTTTGGATCTAAATAGGATTTGGATTGAAAGATACAATCTCTCCCATTTGAGGCTGGTAGTCTTACCTGAACACAAATACTAAGAGTGAAACTGGAATCTAGTGCTTCTAATCTGATGTGGACAAGGCCCAAGGTTCATACCAGAATATGATCAGCATTGCCAGTAGTGGGTTGTGCTCAATCTTCAAAATTCAAATCCCAAAACAACCAAATAAATACTACACCATTTCCTATGTCTGGTTTCATTATTACCAGGTGTCTGTTGTCACTTAATGCTTTGAATGTGGTCATGTGTTTGTTGGTCACTTGTGCCTGCTGTTTAGAAGATGCTGTCTTGTACTGGTGTTCTAAATCCACTAATTTTGTCTTCAGTCATCTGACTCAGCAGATGATGGTGGTAATGTTTAGATCTGGTCAAAGAACATTTCAAACAGTACTTTTAACTGAATATGGTTTATATATTTAGGCTGTGTGCAGGATTCCGGTCCTTATGCAAGAGCTTCAGTTTGAATTTTGTTGAGTGTTATAAACACATCCACCAATGCATGCCATTTGATGGACTCCAGTCTCTTGACTGATAAGGACAACGCATTCTGTGTTATACTACACAAAAAATGGAAATTGTCAGATTTGCTGAAGCAACTGCAATCAGAATGGCTATTTCACTTTGTAAAATTACATCTTCTTCTTCTTCTTCAGCGTTCCGAGCCATTGAGGTTCTTTGCTGCAGATACAATCCGTCTCCATTCGTCTCTCTGGTAAAATTACATGACAGCTTTAATTACTATGGTAATATGTGTATTGTGTATTTCAGCTTTAAGGATTCATTGTTTGCTTCATATTAATAAGTTGATTTACTTCTGCTAGCAGGTTTATTGTCTACCACAACCCGACCTGAAACCAGAAACCACACCTGTGCAGAAGGATTCATTGTGTCAAAAAAATAGCTGTGTAAAGACCATGCATGATTTTGACATCATTCATTCATTCAAATGCCGGTCTCTCTGGCCGAGGGGTTACACCACTTTTTCCACAATCCCAATTATCACGCAGAGTCTCGTAGCGGGTGAGAACTGGGAGCGGTTCGTCCCCCGCTGGTGACATGCGGGATAACTGAGCCAGCTGCTCAGAAATCAATGGCAAACTACTGAGCGTAATCTTGCCAAGAAATCAACAGACAGCTGAAAGATGCTGCTGTTGACAGTGATGTCCTGTAAAAAGGATATGCAAATTTAAAAAAAAAAAAATGCATTCAAATATCACGTTACAATAACAAACGCCATTTTAGTTTCTGCAGAATAGGTCCATATAACATTCTATGCATAGCAATTGGCTGAAATTATAGTGGCTTTGAAATAAATTATTTTGCACACGGTAAGTAATATTTTTTTAGCGCTGTTCATAGAAATCGTAGATTAATTTTATATGCATTTTCGAATTCTGCATCCATTTTTACATATAATTGGAGACTTTGAAGAGTTGTTGAGTTGAGTTGTCACTGCACTCCGGACATTCCCATACGTGCTCCGTCCCATCGTTCAACAGCCAGCAAAGAGTCATACTACTAACGCGTTCCCACCGCTAACTGATTTAAAGTTCTCCTGGTCTTCCCTCTCAGTTTTGAGATTCTTCTAGAACCCCTGCCAATCCCCCGCAATCTCATTCTTTCCACATATGGGTTCTCAATCTGTTCCTCTGCCTTCTCCACCTGGTCCCACAAGTGCACGGCCACCTCCTCCTTGTCCATAGGCAAACTACCACCAAGAGGTGCATTCCCTGCTAGCTTATCAGCCTGTTCATTCCACCGTACCCCCGCTGGGCCAGGGCAAAATATCCATGCAATTCTCACAATCTGTGACCTCTGAAGTGACGAGAGCCATTCCACACGAAACATTCCTTTCTTCACCTTACTAAGCATACTCTTTGAATCCATAATGAATATAATGTGTGTTGCAGTAGTCTCCTCTAGCTACCGGAATGCCGCTGTTACTGCCTCCACCTCCATTCTCATGCTGAAGGTCGTAGTCTCATATGCCAGACTCCCCTTTTTCGATGGCGGCGGTGCAGATATCGATCGTGCATACCTTTTGCGCTCAAAACGTGCAATTTGAACTATTAAGTCAAAGAAAATACAAGTTTAAAGATTATTAAATAATGTATCTGTCTACTTTTACTATTTTTTTATCATTTAACATGACGGAACGTATTTTTGAAGTCAGTTTTCATATCCATCTATGACCCGTTTGAGACAATCTAGCACAGACTGGCAGTGACAGTACAATTTATTATTTTAGAAGTAACTGTAAATGAGAAAATACTATTAGATTAGTATTTTCTTATAATCTGCAGCATTTGTCTAAGTGTCTGTTGGAGACATTTTGTTGGAGACACTCCAATTTGGACACTTAGGAGAGCTGCACAGACAGAGAAATCTGATAAATTTTTTGTTCAAGATCCCAATACTTAAATGTGAATATCTCCGCTTAGAACTGACATACATACAGGCATCATTGAGGTACCGTTAGATTTGGTTTTTCCAGGCCTATCTATCTGTGGTGGACTCATTAGTAAATACCTAATTTGAAAGTCATGATCAAACTTGCTACTGCAGTATTATATGCACCTGACAAGTTGCAATATTATGAACATAAACATATGATTAATAATTAAACAGACAGTGCAACGTAGTGTTTGTCTTCAATAATAATATAATATTATAATATATATCCAAATTCTCAATAGGGGAGGAGTGTTTTGAAAAGATTTGATGAAAGAATTTACAAAATAGAAAAGATCAATATGTTGGCCGCATTAAAAGACAGCATTCTTGTAAATAACGTGATAACTGATGATGCATACTGACTGGGAGGAAGAGATGCGTGATGACGACATGTGAGCAAGAGAGGTACACAGCGGTAATTTGGAAGAAAAGATTTCCAAGATCCAAGAGACGGACGAACATGCCTGTCAGCGTATGTGCAACAAACTTTTATCACGGGAACGGTATGTGACTGATAATGAAAAGGTGGATTGCACTGAACTGGGGTGGAAAGAATGAACAATGAGATTATAATGAAGATGTTTGTTTCTGAGTGTCAGACCAGACCGAAGGAACCGCGAGGGCCAGAATGCTGGGGCGTGTTGTGTTTTTACATTGTTACCGCCCAATTAAACCAATATATAATATATTCATATACATTGTAAGAAATAAAAGTGCGGCAATACAATTTACGTCTTGCACGTGCGTGTGATAAAGTCGATAAAAACATGTACGTACAAGAGACGGTTCCTGTTGTGATGCGAGAACAACAATTCCGCTGACAATATGGCCGTGTTATTTTACCGAGACCCGGATGTAGTTTTCCATAGCAGTAGTCGCCTGGTTCAAGATCTCTCAAGGCCAAGCTCCTGTCACTTTTCTTCTTTATATATTCTCCTTCTTCTCTGCATCTTTCGGTGTTCGTTCTCGGGTGCTGATTTGGGTTTCATAAATGAACTTCGCTGTGAATCTTCAGCGTCCTGAGATCGTCAAACAGGCTTAGGACCTTTTTATTTTATGATATGCAGTTGTTTTTTTTTAAACCTACTTTATTCTTTATCTCTGCGGTTTGTTTTTTCGGGGTTTTTTTTCTTCAGAAAACAATGGCAAACCACTGAACGTAAGACTTGCCCAGGAATCACAAATAGCAAAAAAACTGCTGGAGTTGTCGGCTACGTCATATAATGTATATGCAATTAATTTTAACTTATGCGGTATTTTATATCTAATCTTATGTTATCCGTTAAATTTCTGTGCTTGCCTCAATCTCAAACTAGAAATGTTGACTTTGGTTGAGACAAGCACAGAAATTCAACGTATAACATAAGATTATGATGTAAAATACCGCATAAGTTAAAATTAAAGTAATGGGAAGGAAGAATTCTAATACTAGTAACACAAAAGAAACGGAACATATTGAAGCTAGTATTTCACTTTCTACAACCACTGTATATATCATTTTCTCTAGTTGCTCCTGTCTTGTGGCCACAAAGATGTTGTCAACAGCATAGTGTATGTCAGATATATTTTGACCACCAACCGCGTTCCCCAACATATTCTCCAGAGATCTCATTATATGCTAACTGCATACATAATGAAAACAAATCAGAAGACACTAAACATCTTTACCTGGCACCTTTCTTTGTGCCTAACACCTTTCTTTGTGACTAACACCTGTCTTTGCGAATAACACCTTTCTTTGTACGTTGAAATGTTTGTAAATTGTTTTGCTTCTTATTGCTGCCAATATTTGTTCATTATTATTTTCCACACATTGGGGGTGGGTGAGAAATGTGGTGTCTCAGGAAACGGCTGGACATTTTTTCAAGAACAACTGATGCCTAATAATAGAACATGTTCATATGAACTCTTAGATAGTTAGTCAGTTAGTTAGTCGCGGTTCCAACTTCACGGCAAAGAGTCGCCCCATTATGCTCCATTCTTGTGCCAGTGAAAACCACACAAAATTTTCCTCACTGCCCCATGTGAAAAGTGGAACAGACAATAGTCTCGACAAACCAACAGCCTGCACAGGTACACTGTGAATGGCATAAAGCCGCTGCCAGATTGCCAACACAAAAGTCCTCCACGAAAAATAGGCCTACAGTTCACCGTCGATGGACGCGGCAGTCACTAGAAAACCAGCAACCACACATTACTGCATAAGGCAAGCCCAGTAAGTTCAGCAACCGGCTGGCCGCCATTTTTCTGAACATGCAGTTCTTGGGTAGTGAGAGCGGATACCTAATTTCTCGGATAATGGTGAACAACTGAAGATACCGTTATGCGAGTTATAATCATCATCAAGTGTCTTACTGGCTGGCATGAGCGATCATGCTTTTCCATATCTTGTGATCTCCAATGGCATGGATCAATTCATGCGTTGACTCCCTTTTGTGCCATGACATAAGACTGACAAGAATTTTCTCTTGCTGTCTTCATCTATCTGTCTGTCCACAAATCTTTCCGGTTGTGACAACATGTTCCAATTTTTGTCTTCTTATAACGTGGCCAACAAATGAAGACTGCCTCTTTCTGATGTTTGTGATAAGTTGTCTGTGCCATTTAGTCTCCCTCAAATTGTCCAGACTTGCTCACCTTGGCTGTCCAACGAATTTCCAGCTTTCTTCTAATATACAACACCTTCAATGCGTCTATGGCTTTCTTTCTTCACCTGTTTACTAATATTCCAGGATTCGCATCTGTATGTTAAAACTGGTTCTACGTGATTTGCAAAAACACTTTTTCTAACTTCCAATGACAAGGATTAATTGCACAAAATGTTCTTCATTTGACAGAATAAGTTTTCGCTTTTCCAATTCTATACCTAATCTCTGTAATGCATGCCCCATCTTATGTTATCCATGTGACTAGATATTTGGAGTTCTGCACTTGCCCCATGATATCCCCATGATTTCTATCTTCGTATTACTCAAGATAAAGTCCATTGATTTGTCACTTTCTACAACCATTGTATTTAACATAAACATTTCCTGTAGTTCCTCCTGACATGTTGCTATCATGACGGTATCATCATTACGATATAAAGTGCAAATCAAATTCCCTAATTAGCAGCCTTCCGAACGATAGACTACCTGAGAGTGTTCTCGCTTCGATCAGAATAAGCGAAAATAAAAGTTATGTAGTGAGTTAGTGTTCGTCGTTATAGTTGCCTAGCAACGTTCAGATGCTCGTTTAGGATGGGCGCTTAAAAAAAGTAGTGTAATGCCCGGATATTACATCACCTTTCCGCTCTTCGACTAACCTGATATCAATCAAGCGTCTGTCGGTAGATGAACAATCTTTTAAAATCAAAGCTAGCCTTTTAAAATGGCCAAGAGGAAAGATGATTCTGAAAACAGAGCCTTTCAAAGCCGCTGGGAGGCTGAATATATGTTTACTGACTTCCGGTTTCAAGATGGCGACGGACGGTTGTGTTGTTTTGTGATTGTTAACTTTTTCGCGTAGGAGATGGATTTATTCATCTCTTGCGTGTAATTTGTGTGCCAGGATGTAAAACCAGGAGTTTCTACTCAAGATCTGCGCTGATGCTACGGAGTTTCGTGCACTGAACGAAGCAATCCTTGAGTGAATTTTTCGCAGCGTGTGTGATTTCTGTGGTTTTCGGTTTTTCAACATGGCGGAACAACGTGTGTTCTCGGAGCGGTCGGCAGTCAAACTAACGAGGCAACGTGGGCGCCGGCAGGCCGCAAACGAAAAGGTAAGCGTGGTGGTTTTAAGGCTTTTTAGACTCAAGTGTGACCGTCTGGGACTCAGGAATATCCGTATTCTGTAATGGAACTGCGCCAGCGTAAAACAACGGGGCTCTATTCTAGAAACCCTGGTTTACAGGAATGAAATTTTTAGCGCTCCAGGAGACGAGACTGGGTGATCAGCTACTCCGAATTGCCAGCTTCAAATGTTTCTACAACAGACGACATCTGGGAATGGCGATTCTCATTCGCGACAGCATGGTGGTGTCAGAGCTAGACATGTCCAGTTGGGACAGTGACGATATACAAATACAGGCTTTAAGAGTTCCATCCAGTCTACCATTCGTGTTGGTTAATTTTTATGACCGCAACGCGAGTATGGATTCCCAGAAGTGGCAGTGCTTAAGTGACATATTAGGTCACGAGAGAAATGTTATTTTCTGTGGCGATTTCAACGCTAAAGGCAGATCATGGGGAAACATGTCCTCCAACACACAGGGGGAGGAGCTCGCGACTGCACTTGAAACCATTGACCTGGTTTGTATCAACAGTGGCTGTGTCACTAGGACAGCAAGCCGTCCAGGCGATGAGGAGAGTGCTATTGATCTGGCGCTGGTTTCTCCTTCACTCACTACAGTGTGTAGATGGGGTGTCCTAGGACACCACGGCAGCGACCACCACCCTTGCAGCACATTGGTGGAGAAAGGCAGAACCAGGCAGCACAAGCTAACGGTCAAGACTTTCCAGTATGACAGTACAGGGCAAGATGTGGTGAGCAAAATAAGACGTGACAAGCGCAGAAAGCTTCAGGGCCGGAAAAAAAAGCTGGGAGTAGCCACCTTGGTGGAATTTCGAGGTGGAGAAGGCTTGGGTGGATAAGCGTAGTGCTGTAAGGAGATGGCAAAATGCCAAGGAGAACAGAGCTTGCCATCCTAGTCCCTGCACGCACTTAGAAAGAGAGATGCACACAAAAGTAAGCTATTTAAAAAAAACTGGTCAAGGTAGTTAAAAGTGACAAATGGGCAGAGGTGTGTCAAAGAGTAAGCACAGACAAGTCACTGAAATTGTTCTGGCGACTACATAAAAGCATGAGTTGGGTAGTCAAGAATAAGAGAATTTTTGACTTCCAAGGTGCTGACCTCATCTGGCAAAGCCCTCTTTAAGCGCTATCTAGAGCAAAGCAACCAAACAGACATGGGAGGCCGAAATCTTGCCAAGCAGGTCAACTCAGACAGGTGCAAGGCCCAGAACACTTCGGATGAAGCACACAGTGACAGTGAAAGAAATCAAGGCTGTGCTTCGACGATAAAAAAAAAACAGCGCTCCAGGGCCTGATGCCATAAGATACGACGACATCAATAGGTGTACCGACAACGAGCTAGAAAAACTAGCAGACATGTACAACAACAGTATAGGGAGTGCTAGCTTCAAGGAGGAGTGGTTACACAGCTACCTGATTCCCTTGCCGAAGCCTGGCAAAGACCACACAAAAATTCAGGGATATCGAGTTATAGCCATGCAGAATACAATAGGCAAGCTGCTGGAGAAGTTAATTGCCAGGAAAATATCAAGCCAGCTAGAGAGGCAAGGTGTTTTCCCACCTACCCTGGGTGGGTACCGCCCAAAAAAGGGAAACCTGGACAAATGCAGCAGTTTTTGCCCATGATGTTTATGAAGGTTTCTACTCAGGCATTGAAATCATTGCTGCATCGATCGATCTTGAGGACGCGTACAACAGAGTACCATTGGATTTTTTAATGCTTCAGCTTCTTGAACTCAAAATAAGTCCATTCCTCCTTAGTTGGATCGCTGCAGCCCTCTTCCAACGGAAAGTAGTTTTTAGATGTGGCAGTCCGGGAAGGTTAACCCGGTCAACAAATGCCCGCAGAAGTCGGATGTGTCGGCCTAACGGCGCAAGAACGCAGCTCTGCTGTAAACAGGCACAACGCAATCACATCCACACACAAAAAAACTCCGGATGAACGAAGAAGAAGAAGATGTGGCAGTTGGACCTCGGAACCAACAACAATATATTCTGACCTACCACAGGGATCACCATTATCTCCGGTGCTGTTCAACGCATACACAGTGAGAATCACCAGTGAGCAGAACACTGGACCTGGTAGGATATTGTCATATGCCGACGATGTTTTAGTGTATCGTCGGGGTAAGGATAGAGATCAGGTTGCTGTGGAACTACACACCGAACTCAATCGCATAAGTACTTGGTGTGATGAAGCTGGGGCTATGGTTAACCCAACAAAGGCAACAGTGACTTGGTTCTCGTAGGAATAATCATATTGTCAACACTCCAACACCAACTGTAAAGCTGTGTTCAGAGACGGTGGAAAGAACACAGGCAATGAATTACCCGGGGATACGGTTTGATCGAAGCCTTGCTTATAATGAGCACATAGACCAGGTGATAACAAAGGCCAAGTGGGGTTTGACTGCGATTCGGGTGATGGCGGCAGCAAACTGTGAACAGCGCCATCTATGTCTTCTGTACGAGGGGCTGGTCATGACTGTTTTTGAGTACGCGATGGCAATCCTGACTCTCAGCCGTAAGCAGATAGAAAGGATGGAAAGGATACAGAATGAAGCTATGCGCATTATTCTTGGATGTACAAGAGATACAGCATGCAAGGCGATTCTTGATTTTCCAACCATTGAGGACAGAATGCAAGTTTGCAGAGCACGCGCCTACCTCAGAGTTAACGCAAACACACAACATCCACTGCACAGTGAAATTATGAAGGTGAAGGGCAGCAGGTTAAAAAGCGGACGGTCGTGGATGGGTCAAGCCGAAGACATTCTTCAACAGGTATGTTCACTTGAGGACTTAGAACCTGGCGAGGAGTGGGTAAAGTGCCAACAGATGTCTGCACATCCTTTTCAGTTTGCACCCAACTAGATAGAAAATGCAGACAAGAAAATCCGGCTGCTGTGGAGGCTGAAATACAAGCGTTGATTTTCGAGAATTCGCTAGACTGTGATGCTGTCATCAACACAGATGGGTCTGTCGTCCGACAAGTGAGAAGCTCATGGGCCTTTACGGCTCGGGCCGGAGGGAGAATTGTGAAGGAGGACTCTGGTGCTTTCTCTGAGACCACAAGTAGCCTGACTATGGAAGTCATGGCAGTAAGTAAAGCAATAACATGGCTCGAGACACAGACATTCACTAGGGCATATTTCCTTAGCGACTCAATGAGCATGATCAAGAGGATAGAGGAGGGGTGTGCCATGCCGTAAGTCCGTCTTTGCTGTGCTTTGCCATGTAAATGATCGACTTACAGGAGGTACTGACTCATTATAATGGAGTAACGATTGCGATATATTGTATTTTCACAAACGTAACATCGCGTTAAATATTTCCAGGACGACAAAATCGGAGTTCACCGCAACGGAATTGTTTGTTCCACAATTGTAGGATCCAAGATTTAATATACCCATTGGCAATAAAAAACGTGAACCGGAAAAGGCACCGTATAAATAGCAGCACGCAAAGCGACATGGCCTGTTCGTTCATTCGCCAACATGAGACATAAGACCTGAAACAGCGGAAGGAGTGAGAGAGTTTCAAAATCACACGAGAAAAGAAACTCCTCAGCCTACGACATCGCTTGTGAGAAATTACATCTCATTCAGATCATGAAACGTGTCGACATGTTGAAGTCATTCTGATAAATAAGATAGTGACTAGTGGTCATTATCCAGGCCTGACTTTGTGAATGCAGCACTTTGTGAAAGTAGTGGTAGCAGCTTGACTGAATGCAGTAGCCACTTAACTGAGTGAGGCAGCTGAGATAGTGAGGCCAAATACTATTCCACAGCAACTTCCTGCCAATTTTCACCACCTTTCCAGGACAGGTATCACATATCCTTTTATCCAGGTATAGGTGAAGAACACCAGTGAGCCAATACTAATATAATAAGTCACCGGGGAAAACAACAAAGAACACTCAAGAATATTCTACACTGACTGTTACCGAGATCCAATAACTGGATGGGAAACCAACCAGGGTGTACCCAGTTCTTTCCACAGATTAGGCCAGCAGAAGAGGCCCAATCTTTATAATTAAGAACGGATATAACACTGAGGACAATGTATGATACAGTGGCACAGCCAGGAGATAGATACTTAGTTAAGAGACTAATATGCCCATAATATTGTAATTGTACTGTATTGCTTGTTGTATGCTATTATATGTATAAGCTACAAATCCATGTATATGTGTATTAAATGATGAAAATTACGGGTTATTTTCTCTTTTGAGAGTTCTCTTGTCATAGTAAAATTGTTGCAAGCAATTACCCTAGATTAATTATTTAGTTGGTAGAGGAGAGGCAAGGAACCATTCCTCAGGACATTTGGGATACTCAGTAAAAATTTCATTTTTTCCTTGAGGTATTCCTTGGTTCTCCAAAACTCTATTTAATGGTCTCCAATCATTGAGCCAGTAACAGCTAAATTAATTTTAACGGGCAGGATCACATTGAGAAAGAGGAATTCTGGATCCTTGATCTCTTTGGGTTTGAGCCATCAACTATTTTTCCGACAAGTGGGAGATTTAAGTCCGGGGATTTATTTAATCAGGAAGTAGGATATATCATGTTGGAATAGTAACATTCACCTAGTCAGAAGTTATCATATCATTAGATATTGGTAAAGTAGGTAGATAACTCTAATCAGACATACGTGCTTTGCTTAAAGTCTATTCTCCAGGTATACAGGCGTATTCACCTTCAGAGAAGACAAGAAAAATGTAAGAATAGCAGACACAGCCAGACTGAGAAATCTTTTCATGGAGACTGGTAAGCAGTGCGACCTATCAGGTAAGGAGTTAGCTCAGTATGTTAGCGAAGAGTTCGAGAAACACGAACGTCTACAAGCTGAGAAGGAAAGGGAGGAAAGACGGCTACAAGTCGAATTGGAAAATACGGAGAAGGATAGACAAGCAGAAAGAGAATGGCTACAGGCAGACAGAGAACAAGAAGAAAGAAGACAACAACATGAACTGGAAATGAGGAGGCTGGACAATGAAACAGTTACGACGTCTGGAAATCATGAACCAACATAACTCCTCAACAGATCAAACGAAATCTTCAGCTGATCCACAGAGTGAAACAGCTTCAGTTCAAGTCAGCGCCATGTCTTTTCCGTTGGATCTTTTCAACGAACAAACAGACATCATCGAAAATTATTTACCAAGATTCGAGAGGATGTGTGTGATGTGCGGATTAGAGGAGACCAAATGGGCAGTTAAATTGTCACCAGGATCTAAAAGAAATATTTCTAATAGATCAACTCAAACAGAAAATGTCTCAGGACATGAGAGCATTTTTAACACAAAATGGAGCTGAGAGATTGGAGTCTATCATTACTTTGGCAGAGAGATATGAAAAGTTGCAGAAAGAGGCGGGAGGTAATCAACGAACTACCAATAATCTTCCTCGCGAATTCCCTCAGAAGACCAAAGATAAAGGAAAACTGAAATCCAGCAAACCAAATGGATCGAATGGATCAAATAAGACCACTACAAATCAGAACCAGCAGGTCAAGTGGGAGAAGAAGATCTACTGCAGCCATTGTAAAAATCATACTCATAAAACAAAGGATTGCAGAAAGAAGCCTCAACCTCTTATCACAGCCTGTGCCGTAAAACCTAAAGCAGCGAGAAGGAACCGTAATGCTCGTTCCAATATGGACACGCAACGGAACACCAACTCAAAACTGCCAGTCATAGAATCTGTCAACCTGAACGGATGGACAGTAGAATGTCTCTCTGATACAGGTTTATTTTTCGACGCAATTGTACAAGCCTCATTGGTAAACCCAGAGCAATTTACAGATGAAACCGTCGAAATACATGGATTTCTGAAAAGTTCCGTACCTATGACTCTTCCTGTTGCCAAGGTCAGCATAACTTCACGCTATGTTACGGGAGAAATCAGAGCAGCGGTCATGGAAAACCCAATCTACCCTGTCATGCTCGGATATAGCTACGTCTTTTTAGGAAAACGAGTACAGCCAATGATAACATCAGCGGTGACTACGCGCCAACAGGCCAAGGAAACTCCAACAACGACTACGACACCAGCAAATCTTCAACCCGAAGATTTAAGACAAGCCCAAGCAACAGATAGTTCACTTGGGACGTGCTTCCGTAAGTTGCCAAAATCACATACACCTCATAGGAAGGGTGATTTCTACATGAAGAATGGAATTCTTCACAGAAAGGCAGGAAAGTTAGGACAAGAGTATTCTCAACTGGTTGTTCCAACTAATTACAGAACACAAATACTTGAGATGGGACATAGTATGCCGTTTAGCGGACATATGGGAATCAACGCAACCATGCAACGAATCTCAACTCACTACTACTGGCCGGGAATGAACGCGGACATTCAACGATATGTCAAATCATGTCCAGAATGTCAGAGAGTAACCCCGAAGCACTGGAAACCACCAGCGACATTAGGGGAAATGCCCATCACTGGCACCCATTCGAGAAAGTGGCTGTGGACATAGTCGGACCTCTCACCCAGAAAAGAAGAGGAATCGATTCATACTAACACTAGTAGACACATGCTCGATGTGGGCGGAAGCTGTGCCGATGCCTTCGAGTGATTCCACGCATGTAGCAGAAGCTCTACTTGGAATATTTACAAGATTAGGATTTTCAATCCGGATCGTGACTGACAACGGATCACAGTTCAAAGGGAAGTTGATGGAGGAAGTGGTTAGATTGTTCCAATCAAGGCAGATATGTACTTCTCCATATCACCCTGCTTCAAACGGAGCTGTGGAAAGATTTAATGGGACCCTAATAACCATCTTGAAGAAACTAGCTCAGGAAAAACCAGAGGCGTGGGATACATACGTTCCGGCAGCACTTTTTGCGTACCGTGTAGTCACACACAAATCTACGGGAATTGCACCAGCAACATTGTTGTTCGGTTGTCCAATCAAGGGACCATTAGAAGCTTCACTTCGTACCTGGACTGATGATTCAGTTGGTGAAACTGTTGTGACTGCATCCGCATATGTGGAAGAGTTAAAACAATGACTTCAACTTGGCTGGAAATTAGCCGCAACCAATCTACGACAAGCACGGCGTAGAATGGCCCAAAATTTCAATAATAAAGCAAAATATAGAGAGTTAGCGGTGTGAGAAAAAGTACTATTACTTCTTCCCACAAGTCAAAACAAGTTGCAGATCGGTTGGAAAGGACCTTGTGTAGTAAAGGAGAAAATTTCCCGAACGAACTACAAGATCGCTATAAAGAGGAAAGAGAAAATCTTTCATCTCAACCTGTTATGAAAGTACAACGAGAGACCCACTACCGAGACAGCACATTTGATAGCAATGGCCGTAGCAACAGAAGTTGAACATGGGAACTCAATGGGAGTGGAGTATCCGCTGCAGTTCAACGAGACTTATCGAGATGTGGACATTAGTTCAACATTAACGACGGATCAGCAGCAGCAGATTCGAGAGTGCTTAGAGAATTATGCAGAGATACTAACAGAGAAGCCAGGATTAACAAATCTTGAAGAATTCGACATGAAGTTGAAGGATACAACACCTGTGTGAGTCCAAACTTACCCTGTTCCATACGCCAAAGCCAAACCTCTCAAAGATGAAATTCAACAATTGCTTTCAGCTGGGATAATATCACCTTCTTAATCACCTTACAATGCAAGTGTAGTTTTATTGAGGAAACCCAGTGGTGAACATAGATTATGCATTGATTATCGGCAGCTGAATGCGGTGACGGAGTTCCAACCAGAACCACTGCCAGATCAAAATCAACTTTTCACCAACCTCAACAGAGCAAAATACTTCACAACGATAGATCTCAGCAAAGGATATTATTAATTCCCAGTGAAAAAGGAAGTAAGACCGTGGTTAGCCTTCAGCACTCCTGATGGACACTACGAATTTAACGTTCTTCCTTTCGGATTAAGCAATGTGCCTAGTGTCTTCACTCGCATGATGAGGAAACTTTTAGGACCATTGGAAAATCCACGTCTTAGCAACTTCATGGATGACATCCTGATTGCTACAGACACATTCGAGGAACATCTTCAGACATTGAAGATACTGTTCAACCGCCTGAAAAAAGTGGAGTTGACTGCAAGACCAAAGAAGTGCCAGATTGGGTTCAGGCAATTAGATTTTTTGGGACACACAATATCTCAAGGCAAAATGTAACCTCATGATGGTAATGTGGAGAAACTAAGAAATGCACCGCGACCCAGAACCAAAAAGGATGTTCGATCTTTTGTATCTCTCTGTGGATTTTACCAAAGATACATCCCGAACTTCAATTGCCTCGCATCTCCGTTGACAAATCTCATTCGGAAAGGGGAGCCAGAGAATGTCATTTGGTCTGCTGACTGCGAGAAAGCATACACGGAGTTAAAGAAAGCTTTAACAGCAAAACCAGTTCTTCATCTACCAGATCTAACGTGTCTATGGATACTTAGGACGGATGCAAGCAAAATAGGAATTGGTGCCACCTTATTGCAAGGAATGGATGAGGATCAATCAATGCTCTTTCCAGTTGCCTATACCAGTAGAAAATTGAATTCAGCCGAACGCAATTATTCTACCATTGAAAAAGAATGTTTAGCTTTAGTTTGGGCAGTAGAGAAGTTCCAGGCGTACCTGTATGGGAAACACTTCACAATACAGTGCGATCATCAACCTCTCACGTTCCTGGCAGCATCCAGAAACTTAAACGCTCGACTAATAAAATGGTCGTTACTTCTACAACCGTATTCATTTCAAGTAGAATATGTTCCAGGAAGGATGAATGTAGGAGCAGACTTTCTCAGCAGACATCCTATTGAAGATTCTGTACAAGAATCAGAGGAGGAAAGAAATAATGGGAGAAGAAAGGATTAGAGGAAATATAAGCTTGTTACGCTTGCTCAAAGCTACTGTTCTTCAGGTGAACATCAGTCTGAGAGGGGAGCCATGTGATATATTGTATTTTCACAAACGTAACATCGCGTTAAATATTTCCAGGACGACAAAATCGGAGTTCACCGCAACCGAATTGTTTGTTCCACAATTGTAAGATCCAAGATTTAATATACCCATTGGCAATGAGAAACGTGAACCGGAAAAGGCACCGTATAAATAGCAGCACGCAAAGCGACATGGCCTGTTCGTTCATTTGCCAACATGAGACATAAGACCTGAAACAGCGGAAGGAGTGAGAGAGTTTCAACATCACACGAGAAAAGAAACTCCTCAGCCTACGACATCGCTTGTGAGAAATTACATCTCATTCAGATCATGAAACGTGTCGACATGTTGAAGTCATTCTGATAAATAAGGTAGTGGTCATTATCCAGGCCTGACTTTGTGAATGCAGCACTTAGTGAAAGTAGTGGTAGCAGTTTGATTGAATGCAGTAGCCACTTAACTGAGTGAGGCAGCTGAGATAGTGAGGCCAAATACTATTCCACAGCAACTTCCTGCCAATTTTCACCACCTTTCCAGGACAGGTATCACATATCCTTTTATCCAGGTATAGGTGAAGAACACCAGTGAGCCAATACTAACATAATAAATCACCGGGGAAAACAACAAAGAACACTCAAGAATATTCTACACTGACTGTTACCGAGATCCAATAACTGGATGGGAAACCAACCAGGGTGTACCCAGTTTTTTCCACAGATTAGGCCAGCAGAAGAGGCCCAATCTTTATAATTAAGAACGGATATAACACTGAGGACAATGTATGATACAGTGGCACAGCCAGGAGATAGATACTTAGTTAAGAGACTAATATGCCCATAATATTGTAATTGTACTGTATTGCTTGTTGTATGCTATTATATGTATAAGCTACAAATCCATGTATATGTGTATTAAATGATGAAAATTACGGGTTATTTTCTCTTTTGAGAGTTCTCTTGTCATAGTAAAATTGTTGTAAGCAATTACCCTAGATTAATTATTTAGTTGGTAGAGGAGAGGCAAGGAACCATTCCTCGGGACATTTGGGATACTCAGTAAAAATTTCATTTTTTCCTTGAGGTATTCCTTGGTTCTCCAAAATTCTATTTAATGGTCTCAAATCATTAAGCCAGTAACAGCTAAATTAATTTTAACGGGCAGGATCAAATTGAGAAAGAGGAACTCTGGATCCTTGATCTCTTTGGGGTTGAGCCATCAACTATTTATCCGACAACGATAACAGTTAATGGATCAACGATGAACTTTGAATAGCCGAGAAAAATTGGGAATATAAAAGAGATCTCCATAACATTTTTGTTGATTTTAAAAAGGCTTATGATAGTGTCCATGGGAATAATATATGGAATGCTATGCGGGAATTTGGAATACCAAGGAAGTTAATCAACATGACCAGACTATGCATGGAAGTTACTTATAATATAGTAACATATAAAGGCAGGAAATCGGACCCTTTAAAAATAACATCTGGCTTGAAACAGGGTGATGCACTAACGCCGCTACTCTTCAATCTGGCTCTAGAGAAAGTTGTAAGGAGGGTAAAGGAGGAATGTGATATTGGAGGAACATCCAAACTGCTTGGTTATGCAGATGATATAGATATTATAGGGGGAAATGAACAAAAGACATTGGAAATATTGACTCACTTAAAGGGAAAAGCCCAACAGATGGGGCTGCTTATCAACCAAGATAAGACAGAATATATGGTAATTTCAAGAGAAGGAATGGCTAAAAACTCTGGCCACATACAAATAGATAATATGTCCATTAAAAGAACGGAAACATACAAATACCTGGATACAATCTTCAACTGCTCCAACATCATAAGGGAAGAAATACAAACTAGAATCAATTCTGGAAATAAGATATAGGCCTACTATGCACTACAACATCTACTAAAATCAAATGCACTATCTCGTAACACAAAGATCACAATATACAAAACACTGATCAGACCAGTGGTGCTGTATGGCTCTGAAACCACGAGTACAACGAAAGGAGACGAAGCCTTGCTACAAACCTTTGAGAACAAAGTTTTAAGACGCATCTTTGGACCCATTAGGGATACACAAAGTGGAGAGTGGAAAAGAAGAAGTAACAAAGACATATATGATCTGTTTAAGTCCCCGCTAATCACTAGTATCATGAAGGCTACAATGGCTGGGGCATATAGAAAGAATGGAAGATAATAGGGAAACAAAACTCGCTTACACTCAGGAAATAAATGACCGTAGACCCCGAGGTAGACCAAGAAGACGGTGGAGAGATAATATCTTATCTTATCTTATATATAAAAAAGGATCTCCGTCCAAATGTATGTATTTATGTCTGTATGTCCTTTATACGTTCGCGAACGGCCCATCCGATTGAGATGAAATTTTCTACACGCCTTCCTTTCATTCCAGAGCTGCCAACTGTGATATTTTGTTAGTGTGAAATCGCCTGCTTACTCAGTATTATTTCATTTTTCATTTTTCATCATAATTTCATATATCTCAGGGGACCTAACTCTGTAAAAGTTATTTCAAGGGGCATAACTTTTCTGTATAACTTATAGTCATATTGTGGCATCGTTTTCAAAGATTTATAAACTCTTTGTCCATAGTTATGTACCGGCATATGAGTTATAATAAATAATGATACAATCTGTAAGGCATTTTCAAAGTTTTCATAAAAATGATGCACAATGCATAACATTGTAACTCATCTTTTTTTGCTTAAGAAGTTACTGTAGTCATGCAGGTGATTAGAAAGAGTTTTCATTAAAAATAATGGATGGTGTGTGGAAGAACGTTCTTTTAAGTTACTTTTTTTGTTGTATGAATTTAATGAAGCCGGACAGGGTCAGGCAGACAGATAGACAGTCGGGAACAGGAACTTATATGACTACTTATATAAATTAAATGGGATGCTTCACACCAGGAGCTGGGCGATGCCGGACCGGGTCAGACAGACAGACAGACAGACAGACAGACAGACAGACAGACAGACAGACAGACAGATAGTCGGGAACGGGAACTTATATGACTACTTATATGAATTAAATGAGATGCTTCCCACCAGGGACTGGGCGAAGCCGGCAGGGTCAGGCAGACAGATAGACAGACAGATAGACAGACAGATAGACAGTCGGGAACGGGAACTTATATGACTACTTATATGAATTAAATGAGATGCTCCACACCAGGAGCTGGGCAATGCCGGGCCGGGTCAGACAGACAGACAGACAGACAGACAGACAGACAGACAGACAGACAGATAGTCGGTAACGGGAACGAGAACTTATATGAATTAAATGAGATGCTCCCCACCAGGGTCTGGGCGAAGCCGGGCAGGGTCAGCTAGTATATAAAAAAGGATCTCCGTCCAAATGTATGTCCTTTATTTGTTCGCGAACGGCCCATCCGATTGAGATGAAATTTTCTACACGCCTTCCTTTCAATCCAGCGCTGCCAACTGTGATATTTTGTTAGTGTGAAATCGCCTGCTTACTCAGTATTATTTCATTTTTCATTTTTCATCATAATTTCATATATCTCAGGGGACCTAACTCTGTAAAAGTTATTTCAAGGGGCATAACTTTTCTGTATAACTTATAGTCATATTGTGGCATCGTTTTCAAAGATTTATAAACTCTGTGTCCATAGTTATGTACCGGCATATGAGTTATAATAAATAATGATACAATCTGTAAGGCATTTTCAAAGTTTTCATAAAAATAATGCACAATGCATAACATTGTAACTCATCTTTTTTTGCTTAAGAAGTTTTCATTAAAAATAATGGATGGTGTGTGGAAGGACATTCTTTTAAGTTACTTTTTTTGTTGTATGAATTTAATGAGAACTTATATGACTACTTATATGAATTAAATGAGATGCTCCCCACCAGGGACTGGGCGAAGCTGGACAGGGTCAGGCAGACAGATAGACAGACAGACAGACAGACAGATAGACAGTCGGGAACAGGAACTTATATGACTACTTATATAAATTAAATGAGATGCTTCACACCAGGAGCTGGGCGATGCCGGGCCGGGTCAGACAGACAGACAGACAGACAGACAGACAGTCAGTCGGTAACGGGAACGAGAACTTATATGAATTAAATGAGATGCTCCCCACCAGGGTATGGGCGAAGCCGGGCAGGGTCAGCTAGTATATATATATATATATATATATATATATACAGACCTACAAGCACTTGGAATCAACGACTGGCAAGAGAAGGTCAACCAGAGAGACGAATGGAGACGGATTGGAGCTGCAGCAAAGAACCTCAATGGCTCGGAACGCTGAAGAAGAAGAAGAAGAAGAAGAAGAAGAAGAAGAAGAAGAAGAAGAAGAAGAAGAAGAAGAAGAAGAAGAAGAAGAAGAAGAAGAAGAAGAAGAAAAAGAAGAAAAAGAAGAAAAAGAAGAAGAAGAAGATTTGTCGTAAGATAAATATCTGATCTATTGTTGATCTGTTTTGTCTAAAACCCGCCTGGTAGTCACCTAATATGTATTCTGAATATGGTTTTAGTCTATTTAGTAGTACTGCGGATAGTATTATTAGTATCTTATAGCTTATGGACAGTAGTGATATTCCTCTATAATTTTCACACTGGAACTTGTCTCCTTTCTTAAAGATAGGTATCAATAATGACTCTTTCCAGTCATGGGGTAATTCTTCAGTCCTCCAGATTTTTATTATTAGTTCGTATAGCTTTAGATGTAATGCATGGCCACCCGCCTTTATAAATTCAGCAGCAATTCCATCAGCCCCAGTTGCCTTATGTTTTTAAGTCGTGTGATTACATATAGGATTTCTTCAAATGCTGGTTCTTCAATTTGTGGTTCACACGTTAGAACATCTTCCTGTAGGAAAGTGTTACTTGGATCTTCACAATTTAGTAATTCAACAAAATATTCTTTCCATGTGTTACACATTTTCTCATTGGTATTTATCATATTCCCATTTTTGTCTTTTAAACCATATGTGTTGTGTTGGTGCCCTCGTTTCGTGTGTATGCGTGTGCGCGCGCGCGCGTGCGTGTGTGCATGTGTGTGTGTGTTAGTGTGTTCTTAGAGACGACCATAATCTGTCTTATTACAATGTAATTCTAACCATAGCTGTTCACTGTTTACAATAGCAGTTTTTATTAAATGTTGCAGATCCTGTTTGTTGTCTGCAAATCACTGTATAATCTGCACATTTAATATAACTGATGTTTAATCCCCCCACCCCCCCCCCCCCCACTAATGGCAATTCATATCTTCTACATTTTTAATACATTCACTGCACAAGGGGGGGGGGGGTGGCCTGGAGACATTACACGTCCCTGTCGCACACCTCTCATAGCTGGCTTCAATGTCGAACTATGGGCAATAAATAATTAAATGATGGGGAAATTGTAGACACTACATGCGTGTGTGAGAGAGATGGAGAGATAGTGGGACACAGAGAGAGAGGGGGGGGGGGGTGAATGTTCAGAGTGTTGTCGTCAGAGAACTGTATTCTCAGCTGCGAGTGTTACTAATTTACTCATTAAAATCACACGGTAAAGACGATACACATCATCAAAGAGATAGAATATTAATAAAATTGGGTGGAACTGCGGTAAAGCTGTGAAAATGTAAACAATATAAAATGACACAAAGTAGTGCAGCTTTACATAACAGATTTACGACACATACAGGACGTTGCGGCGATTAGCCTTCATCAGCAAACAAACACATTCACAAACACAACATATAGTCAAGGAGATCTCCTGTGACTACATCAAAAGGTGACGACAGGACGAGAAGAGCAGAAGGATGAAAAAAAAAATTAAAGCAATGAAGAGAAAAGGAGAATTGGCAAAAATGTTCATACTTACCTCACAATTCCGATTTGTGTGTGATCGGAATTGTGAGGTAAGTATGAACATTCGTAAATATGTTATGTAAAGCTGCACTATTTTGTGTCATTTTATATTGTTTACAAGAGATAGAATAAAGAAATTAGCCGTATGTGTGGGTGGGGGAGGGGGGGGGGTGGGGAATTACTAAGTGAGTCGGAAATTACGCTGTAAAGAAAATATGGAAATCTTTAACACAGAGTTTGCATATGATGTGATCAAGCCATCAGAAAACAATCAATGACCAAGTCCAACAAAAAAACAAATGAAAACCGTAAACTGATTCGAGAAATTAGACGTAGAGAGTCACAGTTGTTTGGACACATTATGAGAAGAAATAAATTGGAGAACTTGGTGACAACTGGTAAGCAAGAGGGGGAAAGAACAAGGGGAAGACAGAGAAGTAAATACCGGAATGACTTGGCCACGCGATATGGTCGAGATAAGAACCAGGGCTCTGTTGTTGATCGTGAGATGCCGAAAACATGACAGGTCACGCTTGTCGGCATGGTACATGATGATGATGATGATGATGATGATGATGATGATGATGACGACGATGATGATGATGATGATGATCGTGTGAGATGCCGAAAACATGACAGCCCACGCTTGTCGGCATGGTACATGATGATGATGATGATGATGATGATGATGAAATCGCCTGCCTCGTGCTCAGAAAGTTTCGTTTTTGGACTCCGTCATTCGATTAACAATTGCATCTTATTTTTCGGAGACTCCCTAGGCTGCCGAGTTTATGCTCGACCTGTGCGACCCATTCGGCGGGTGGTTAGCCGATCTACTGAGAGAGACAGAGCTAGTTTTATAAAATCCAGGGGCAGTTAAGCTGATCCTCTAGGCTTTTATCGCTGAACAACAAATAATAATATAAGCAACGTGAAGACGTGAACTTAACTAAATTAGATGAAAGAGGGTCAAAGAGAGAACTTTGGAGTCAAGGTTCAAAGTTAGTCTCATATCCTTTACAGGACGTCGAGGTAAAACCCAGCATTGATGACTATTTGTGGTTGTTTTTTTTTGGCAAGAATACGTTCAGTAGTTCTCCTTCTTCTTTCGTTCGCTTGAAATATGTCTTTAACAGCAATGTTGTCTCTTGTATGAATTTAACAGTCTTCTTTAGTTCATTCAGCAGTCCATAGAGTTTATCTTCCACTGTCGTCTCTCTGGGCCAGACGATTTGCCTAGACAGGTTGTAATTTGGGCAGTAGGGGAGACAGGGGAGAAATGGACCACCCCCTCTCTGGCCCCTGGCTGTGATGCAATGAAAGTGAAACCATAATAAGTTTGTTTTCCACATCAAACATAGTCCGAATTTTTCATTTGCCATCGACTTCCCGCACAGGTCGTTCCCACGCAAAGTTTGAAAAATTTTCTGCACTAAAGTTTCTTTTTCCAGTTCCAGACACCATCGTAAAGCAGACGCATAGTCAGGAATCAGGACAAGGTAATTACGTTAATATCTTTATTTACTTGTTATTTAAGAGTTCATATAAAAAATATAGCATATAATATTATATTTAAGAGACTTTATGGCTGAATAGTTTAATACATTGATGGGGGAGAAATGGACCGGTTCATTTCTCCCCATGGTTCATTTCTCCCCATAGAAGAAATTGACAAGACAGTCTGTTATTAAAAGTGTTGAAGATTGCATTCGAATATCAGCATTATTGATTCTTTTTAATACTGGGGTCTAAATCTAGACCAATAAAACTGTTAACAAATTTGATTTCAGTGATTTATTAAAGATGCACGCCATTCGTGCTATGATCGGTATTTCTTTGCAAATGATAGGCCTACCATTCTAAATGTTATATAATTCTGTCACTCTTTTGTTTCAGATGCCAAGATTGTACATCAGAAACACCAACAAGGGTCTCGTTACGGAGGAACGTATGAGAGAAGCTGTTAATGCTGTGAAAAATGGAATGAAAGTGAGGAAAGCTGCAAGGGAGTACGGCATTGCTCGCTCTACCCTCAATAACAATCTTACAAAAGGCAGAGAAGGAAATGGTCTGCCTACTAGACTCGTACCAAATTATAGGCATAGCCTTGTTTTCACAGCTAAGCAAGAAGCTGATTTTGCTAGTTACTTGAAAGATTGTGCAAGAATGTTCCATGGACTCACAACTAAAAACGTTCGTATTTTGGCGTACGAGATGGCGAAAGTCAATAACATTGCACATCCTTTAACCTGGGATGCGCAAATGATGGCAGGGAATGACTGGCTTTGTGGATTTTTGCGACGGAATCCCGAGCTGACCATAAGGCAACCTGAGGCAACATCTCTGGCTAGAGCTACAGCTTTCAACAAACATAATATTTGCACCTTCTTCAACATTGTGAAGGAAACCATTACAAAACTAAATGTGAGTGGAGCTCAAATCTACAATTTGGATGAGTCAGGTCTGACCACTGTACAGAAAGTGCCAAAAGTAATTGCCCCACGAGGAGTGAAGCAAATAGGCCAGGTGACATCCAGAGAAAGAGGAGAACTGGTCACAATCTGTTGCATTGTTTCAGCTGCGGGTCACATTATCCCTCCAGTTTTTGTATTTCCCAGAAAATTTTTTAAGAATTTTATGCTTGCTGGAGCACCTGAAGGTTCCCTTGGCCTTGTGAATGAATCAGGTTGGATGACCCGTGATAATTTCTTCAAAGTTATAAATCACTTCATTAAGCATTCAAGACCTTCCAAAGACTTCCCTTTGATTTTGATCTTGGACAATCACGATTCCCACATTTCATTTGAATCACTTGAACTGTGCAAGAAAAACAACATTCATGTGATCACGTTGCCACCACACACCTCATCTAAAACTCAGCCCTTGGACCGTTCAGTTTTTGGACCCATGAAGTCGGTCTACAACAATGCGTGTGATTCATGGATGATGAAAAATGTTGGGACACCACTGACATTCTATCAAGTTGCAAATCTAGGAGGCCACGCTTTTCTTAAAGCGGCAACTCCCATTAACATTCAATCAGGCTTTGCAGTGTCAGGTATTTGGCCCTTTAACGAAGATGTTTTTACAGAAGATGATTTTATGCCTTCAGAAATAACGAACAAGCCCATCAGCAAGGACAGTGAAAATGCCACTTTAGAAAGCAATGAACAGACAGGATCAGCATCTCCACATTGTGGTACCAGCACATATCAGACTGCACAAGAATTTCGTGAAAATCAGAAAGAGTGTAATGTTGAGAACCTTGTAGATGACTTGCAGGAAATATCAGGGAGTCTTCAACATAAAGCTACTTCTTCCTTTACTTCGCCTCATGTTTTCAGAGGACTACCAAAAGCTGGTCCGCGAAAAGATTCAAATAATATGAGGAAAAGAGGAAAAACTATGCTGGCTACTTCTACGCCAGAAATGGATCGAATTAGGGAAAGAGCGGTAATGAAAGAAAAGGCAGCAAAAGTTCCACCCAAAAAGGCAAAGAGACAGCTGCTGAAAGAACTTGATGTTGATTCAGATCCAGAAACTGACATTTCGTTTTGTGATGACACAGATTCTGATGTTTCATTTGGTGAAAATGAGGAGTGTACGGTTAGCTTGACTGGTGTGCGTGAGGTTTTTGAAGGCCAGTGTGTGCTATGTGAATATGGAACAAAGAAGACTTGTGTTTACTATGTAGGAATTGTAAGGGGAGACATTGATGATGATGGTGATGTTGAGGTAGAGTTCTTGCGCAAGAGTGAGAAGGTTGCTGGTAAATTTGTTAAGCTTAAGGTAGAAGATGTCGCCAGTGTCTCAATTACATGTATTAAAGCACAGCTTACTAGATCTACAATCACTGGAACCACTTCTAGGACCAAAGATGGCTATGTCTTCAAAGAAAGTCTTGCAGGCATAAATGTTCGATAAAACTTTATATTAGATTAATATATCATATTAACCTTTTTTACTGTCGCTTAAAATAATTAAAAAAAAAAAAACTGCAAATATCCTTTTAATGATTATTTATTTCTTATAGCAATATGGATGAGTTGTTGCTGCTTCTTTTTAAAAAAGGTCCATTTCTCCCCACTATGGTCAATTGCTCCCCACGTGCTGGTCAATTTCACCCCAATGGTGGTCAATTTCTCCCCATGTTCATATACATTTTTGAAATGCATTTTGTAAAGAAACATATAGAAATAGATTGCTAAATGTTTTCCCCTTTTAAAATAAATGAATGTACAACATTTTAGTCATGGTTTTGTTATGTTTCGATAAAATCTGTTCCGGTGATGAGCAAAAATTGAAAACTACAAAATTGCTGGTCCATTTCTCCCCAGTCTCCCCTATTGGAGGATGTGCTTTGCTGTCTGCGACGCCAAACCACATGTGCACATGGCTGATTCACCAATCTTGAATTTTGTATACATGTGGTTACGTAATGGCAGTCAGGTCTTAGTCAGATATGACTGAGCTACCGTATAACAGTAGACGGTACTACCTGGTTTCTGTTAGCGCCGAACGTTGGGCGGCGCTTACCAAACCCGACACCCCACATTGTGCCAACGGCTTCGGGCGGAAGTGCGCAATTGGGAGGGTACAAGCCTTACCCTGGTGCGAGGAAATGCAAGCTAAAGACAAAATTGTCATGGCAGGGCAGACCAGGCCCTAAGCCTTGGTTGGCGACTGGTCTAGGATCGAAGCTCCGACAGGCGGACAGTTAGAGCATTGCTTTGCTGATCCGGCAGCTTCTGCAGCTTGTCTTGTTCCAGATGTAGGGGTGTTACCTTTCCTCTGGAGTGAACTAGGCAGGCCGAGAGAGGGATCATGCTGCATGGGCAACACATGATCTCTATATTTTAGCCCAGGCTTTGTTAGGGTCGGCCTCTACTACGATACAAAGATGTGTGTAAGCGGGACATGATTGATACAGGCATTGATAATGCACATTGGGAGCAAGTCGCCGCTGAACGTGTTGCATGGAGGGCAAATATCAGAAATGGAATAAAGTCAAAGGAGAAAATTATTGCAGAAAAGTCACACACCAAGCGTTTGAGACGTAAGATGGTGCATGATGGTGGAAATGACCACGTGTTCACATGCACCCACTGTGAACGGACATTTACAGCGCAAATTGGCCTTATCAGTCACACTCGCTACCGCCATAGTTAAAAGTTATTATGCCTTTTTAGAGCACAAACTATCGTCTGTCAAGACGGCAAGGTGCCAATGAATGGTTACGTAATCTATTGTGTCCTGTTCTGGGGCGTAGAATGACTTGTTCTGGTCTTTCCATAATTTGGTAGTCTCTTGAGCAGGTTTTGGCGGCTTTCTGACTGATTTGATCATTCTTTTCTTTTGGTGGTATGTAACGGGCACATCAGGTTGTTCTTCTTTTGCTCCTTCCTTGGCAAATAGATCAGCTCTGTCGTTTCTAGGTATTCCACAGTGGGATGGTATCCACTGTATGGTGACCTTATGCTGACTGCCGAGTTCAGAAAGTAGTGTCCTTAGTACTGGCAATTTCCCAGACAGGAGCGCCTCCAGTACTGATTTTGCATCTGTTAATAGCACCACAGGTTATTTACCACGGCTGGTATTTAGTAATTTCTCTGTTGCTGTCTTGATTGCCTCAGTTTCAGCATCATAGTTATGTCAGAACTTTCCTGTTGGTACTCTGGCCGTGTCCCTAGTATTATTTGGGTATTCTATGTACAGTCCCGCTCCTCCATTTTGAACAGCATTTTGTGCTGACCCATCTGTGTAGACTCGGATCCAAAGGTCCTGTGGGTTTTCTTCATCAAGGAAGTTGAGAGTGGCTGTTCTGCGCTGTACACTATTCTGTTCTTCCTTGTCAAATATTCCTCTCACTTTTGTCTGGATTTGTAGTGATAGTCTATGTTCATCTTTCCATGGAATAGTTTTCAGACAGTAGTAATTGATCAGTTGAAGGTCAGCATTGCCTGTCTTAAATTTAAGTGTCTGATATTCAGCCCCTTCCGTGTAAACTTCAATTTGAGAAGCAGCGATGTTATTTATTTAAGGGTCAGTATCCCACCCTTTCGCTTGTCCTGTTCCTTTCGGTCAGAGCGGCAACACTGGTAGCCTCTGATTTTGAAGGCTATATTTTCGTTGAGGTGAATTTCTTGCAAGCTTACTTGTGCTTACTTTTTTTCTGCTGACTTCCTCCGCATTCCAGTGCATTATTTTTAGTCTTTGTTTGGTATGGCCAGACGCTCTATTCTTAGGTCCCCTGGCTCCACAAGACATCTGAGAAAAACCTCCAGTAGCTGTGGTTGGACCCTTTCGAGGCATAGGGCCCGGCATTGCACTTGCCTAGGGGTCCAAAGCAGGACGTGCATTATAACATTTAGCAGCAGTCGAAATATTTCATGGCGTGTTTGCGAGGCATCCTGATTTCTGTGGTGCGCATCCTGGCTGGTTGCCTCCGTCTTCGGCACCTTTCCTTTGCTAGAACAGACTGTGGTCTTACTTGAGTTTAGGTGTGAAGGCACGCACACACATGTCTGCGCATGCATTTTCGTGCATACACATCTAGAGCGTTCTGGTTGTTTCTCGGCGCCAGTGACTCGCCGCCGCCCCTTCTCCTGTTAGTTTAAACAGTTCCGCCACGAGAAGGCCAGGAATTGGACTTTTGCTGCAGAGGTGATGAATGCACGAGCCATTGAGGTATTTATGCAAGGTTGGGCGCTCATCCCAACTTCGCCCCCGGCTACATACAGCAACATTTGGAATCGTTCAGTAGTTTGGCAAAGCTTTCTGAACGACCGGCATTTATATCTTTATTTATCTGGAAACCAACGCTAGGCGGTCTTTTACCAAATCGCCCGCAGCTGTGTTTCGAACGTGGTGTGCGGGATTACGAATTGCGGCCGTAACCCTTTCGTCACGGAGTTATGATAGTCAATGTCTATTCAAGACACACGACGAAGAAGAGGAGGAGGAGGTGGTGGAGGAGGAGGAGGTGGAGGAGGAGGCGGTGGTGGAGGAGGAGGGGGGAGGAGGAGGAGGTGGTGATGGAGGAGGAGGAGACGAAAGAAGAAGAAGAAGAAGAAGAAGAAGAAGAAGAAGAAGAAGAAGAAGAAGAAGAAGAAGAAGAAGAAGAAGAAATCACAGAGTTGGAAGAAGAGGATAATGTGTAGCTGGTCGCCTTATCAGTGGCTTATCATTTGAAGGGCACCGTGGTCAATGAACTAAGAGTACTAAATTAACATCGATTTTAGACGTATCAAAAGTGGGTCAGCGGTGTGCCAATAAGTTTAAAGTCTAGTTCCATAAGGACGAAATTCGAGAGGTTAACACAGTTAGCTAACATAAGTTTGACACAGTAGCAAGAGAACACGTACTTAAAGCCCTTTACCACATTCATTGTATCATCTGTGTTCCTTGTAACATCTTTATGTTTTTGTTTCTTTGTTGTTAGTTTTTAAAATCCCGTAGCAATCATTTATTGCAACATTACTCGTTGTAGCTTAAGCGCCCTTAAGGCTTGCAAAATAGTTAATTAGTTGCTTACTTTTATGTCACATAGTGGAGGTCTTACACCGTTCAATTGGACTAAAATGTTGGCTTATCGTCCTTGACTTGGGGACCTAAATTACAAGTACCCCAGAAGTCGGGGTGGTTCTCCTGACGGTGACGGTCACTGGTAATAGTGAAAGCTAATCCACACGAAAAATTAAATCCAGTGCACTGAAGTAGCACCTGCGTGAACCACGAGTTGAAAATGAGCGAACGCAAAAATATTTTTTTTAAACTCTTTGTAGCACACGTCACTTTTTTATGTGTACACACATACCCACCGCCCATCACACACACAAACACACACACACACACACACACACACACGCATAGACACGCACACACACACGCACACATCGTAGACCATCCTCTGCGAGTGTCGCTCTCACTCCGGTCCACCAGATGCACTCTCGATCACACAACGCTTCTTCCATCTCATCAGCTTTCATTTCTTTTTTTTTCCAGGTTTCCTTTATGTTTTGTTAACCAACGTCGTGGTTAGCGGCTAGCCTTGTCTTGTTTTGAAATGTTCCTTCAATTGCAACATTTAATATCCACATATGGTTTATTACTTATAAAAATATACATTGTCACACTCAGTCCTTTCAAACCAGCATCAGAACATAGATATTACACACTATTTATTCCCATTTGTATTAATTAAATTTCCTGAATGTAAGTGAGTTCATAAATCTACACGTTATCACCTGTGTGCATTAGCGTTCAGTCAGGGGTGGCTATTTGTTTAACCCAATAAAGAAGCTTTTGACCCGAAACGCTGTCACATGTTATTTAAAACGGTGCTGTAAACATACCAGTATATGTATTCTTTCTTCCGCGACACCAGTGATGGATATTTCACACAATTTATGAAGACTCCTTGGCTGTTTACTGAGCTATTCACACAACACTTCTGGCCTCAGTAATACACATATTGTAATTAGATTTTGATAAAGTTCATCAGTTCAAATAAAAATAATCAAATCGTCGTGTTGCTGAAAATAACGCTAATGCTTCCATGACGAAGTTATTAGGCAAGACATCTTAAGAATGTAGTTACATACAAGCACGTATAGGACCTGGAAAGGGGGTTGTGCAGCGACTGACACGCTTGCTCTGAATTTAAGTGATGCAGTGTCAAACAAAAAGGAAGTTTGGACTAGACATGACACACAATTAATTGAACAAGTATTATAATGTTATTTCCGTCCACTGAGTATTAAAATTGCGGAAGATACCACAAAACAAAACAAATAACAGAAAGCCCTTAGTAATGCGATATGGCGTCCTTCTGTTCAAATGGGAGGTCACATTTAGAGGTATATTATCCTTCGGCGTCAATTAAGTGTGTTCATAAATCTACAATTTAAACTTCTGTGAGGTTATAATCACATTGAAACGTGAGTGTAGGGTTAATCGGGTAATTCCAAGAATTGCATCGATAGCATTGGGCTGGAGCTGAGCTGGCACTGAAATCGAATGAACACAAAATATACCTAGGGAGTTCAACAACAAACACTCGTCTTTTTTTTTTTTGCCTAGTTTCCTAATCATATTTTATGTTCATCCTGATTCCACTATGGGGCACTGGATGATAGTGATAATTGTCATAGCAAAAGGCGCGGAGATAATAAGAGTGGTTAGAGCTCCAGTCTGCCAAGATAGTGGTCAAGTGGTAGAAACTCCGCCGCGGAGCAGGCACGAGAAGAGGCTTCTGATCATCAGATGCAGCCCTCCCCTCGCCGGATGTTTCGGCTCTTTTACCTTCTTTATACTCTCATCGGGGCGGGCCCGTCTGGGCCATGACTCCCGGACGTTTTTCTCCTGTCGCGCATATTCATCGAGACGTCTCCCCTGTCGGCATCGCTACGCGTGACTGCCTAGAGGCCATCCCGCCCTCAGGGGGCTAACATTGGGCACCCGGTACATCTACCAACGTTGGCACTGCACCGTGACTGACCGTGGGAAAGCCAGCTTCTTCCCCCTACAGTTGGTCGCTGTCATCTCCTCTGTCTTGGTGGTTAGCTATGATCCTGTCATCATTAGAAGTCATTGCAGTCGCGTTGTCTTCTTCGTACCCCGTTCGCGGCTTGCGGATCAAGCCTCCTGCAAGCTCCCAGCGGAAGTCAGCTCTTCCTCTGGTCTCATTCCATTAAGGCTTGAGCCTCCCCCATTGACCCTCGCTATCGCTTAAGGTTCAATCCCCAGCAGAGGTAGGATTATTTTTTATACCTGTACGACACTTGAGCCGACCCAGCCTAATAAAACTGAGTGTTAGACATTTGCAGAATGTTCAAGGAATTATCTGGGAAGAAATTACGACAAGAAAGGGCACTGAGCACCCAATCTCATATGTCGAGGCGTAGCGGATGCCTAACACTTCACATCCAGCAGCAGTGTCTTCAATAGGAATGCCTTTACACCTTTATACCGGGTGTTTGTAAAGTCTCACTACACTTTGTATGTAGAACAACTTTCAAATATTCCTTCTTCCGTTGATAACACCATTTTGTTTGGAGTGCAAAGAATTACTCCAGCAGACGACAGCCATTCGCTGCATATTGCTTCACCATGGACTGTGGAGCATATTTTTTGATGACACCATGTACTTCATTTTTCAAATTTGTTCTACATACAAAATGTAGTGAGACTTTACAAACACCCTGTAGTAGAATTCCAGCCTTGATGCGGTATGTTATCGATTCGGCGTGGACTTATAAGTTCGGCGCTGTTACTATCGTCAGCTCAAATCAATTTAATATGAATATGCAATCAGGAATCAACATCAATGCGCTATGATATTCTCACACTTGCTCCGTCCCCCTGTTCAGTAATCGACAAGTCCCCATGCTGATGGTATATTTATTTGCTTATCGCAATTATCCTTAATTTTAGTAACACAGTTCGCGGCGACTGCACTAGCCAGGCGACCTTAATTCCTCAGGCTCAAAGACCCCCCTGCCGTACACCGTAAGGTACTATATTGGCAGTAAATGACAGTTTTTAGTAATACTATGGATTTCCTGCGAATAGTGTTTTCCTGTGGATTATGTGATGTTATTTTGTGCTTTTTTATTGGAAGTTTTCAAAAGAAGCCACTGAAGGCAGGTGGTGGATTAAATTTGAGGGCAGCCGACAGATATTCGTTGGTCATGGCCTCGAATTCACGACGGCAGGCAGAGGAACTCTTCTTGAGTCAATGGCTGCGGTCTCCGACCAGTAAGGTCACTGCCATAGAGGAAAGCAACGGCAAACTACCTCTTTAAAAGTGCCTAGTATATCATGATTCGCTTATTAGACTGATCATCGCAAGACAAGGACAGAGACGTTAAAATTAGCAACATGGAAAGTTAGGACGTTAAACAACGACGGAAAATTAGAGAACATAAAACAAGAAATTGAAAGGGAAAAAATTTATATTTTAGGTATGTGCGAAACGAGATGGACAGGAGCAGGCATCAAGATAGATGACGATTTCAAGATTATTTATTCTGGAGGTGAAGATCGTCATAGGGGAGTGGTAATTATTTTGGACCGGAAAACATCAACATCTGTTCAAGGATATTGGGCCGTGTCGGACAGCGTTCTACTAGTTAAATTAAGTGGCAGACCTTTTAGCATAAATATTATTCAAGTATATGCACCAACAGGAGAATCCAGTGAAGATAGTGTAGAAGAATTTTATAATGACAATAGAGGCTACCTTAAAGAAATGTAAACATTCAGAAATAAACATCATAATAGGGGACTTCAATGCAAAAGTAGGAAATCAAGGGGATAGATACACAGTAGGAAACTATGGTTTAGGAGAGAGAAATGAAAGAGGATATAGACTCGTGGAGTGGGCAAAAGAACAGGAAATGATTGTAGGAAACACCTGGTTTAAGCAACACCCTAGAAGATTATGGACATGGAGGAGTTCTGATAGCAGGATTAGAAACCAGATTGACTTCATTCTCATTAGCAGAAGATTTAGAAACGCGCCAACAGTAGCAAAAACAGTTCCCAGTGCTGATTGTTATAGTGACCACAGATTACTCACAGGAACATTGAGGATAAAGTTGAAGAAAGTCAAGTATATAACAGGAAACACTAAATATGATTTGTGTACATTGAGTAATGGCAAGTAAATACAAAACAAATTCAACATAGAAGTACAGAACAGATTTGAAATATTGTCTGATCTAGAGATATTATTCCAGGATGTGGATGATCAATGGGAAACGTTGAAGAATTCAATCAATGTGGCTGCAGAAACAACTATTCCAAAATTAAAGAAGGTGGGTCGTAAGAAATGGATGACTGAAGAAATTTTACACCTCATGGAAACAAGAAGACTCAACAAAAATAATTCTGTCAAATATGAAGAAATCCACAGACAAGTCAGAATATTATGTAAGGAGGCAAAAGAATCATGGCTTGAGGAAAAGAGCTTAGAAATTGAAAACCAACACAACAGTCAAAATACCAAATTAGTGCACAAAAGAATTCAGGAACTTACTAATAAAAGAACAAGTACATCAACAGGGTGTCTAAAAACTAAAGATGGCGAAATCATAATAGAAAAAGACCAGATTCTACATGTATGGACAGATTATGTGAAACACCTTTATGATGATAACAGAGACGAACAGTATGATATTGCTTGCTTGCTTGTGTTCGTTGGCTTGAGCTCCAACGCGAAGTCCTGTATGTCGGATGAAGGCATCCTGTTGTCCAACATCAGTGTGATGTCATACAGGACCTGAGTTTTGCGTGAGTATCCGTTGTCCCATGTCTGGCTTATTGGTGTGCAGACTGGTGGTTCCTCACCGTACAGGCAGACACTCTCCGACTTCGGAGGAATCGGCGATCCTACTGACTTTAGCCAGGACCCCGAAGGGACCTGTTGCCCAGGACGCTCGACGAGGACGCGTCAATAGGTCTTGGCCAGTATATAACCCGGCTCTGGTGCCTTGGAAACACCTCTGCGTCCCAGTATGATATTAGATTTAATCATGAAGGACCACCAATTTTGGAGATGGAGGTTCGAAATGTTCTTAAGCATATGAAAGCTGGCAAGGCCCCCGGTGCAGATAACATCACAACAGAAATGATTAAAGCTTTAGAAGAATTTGGACTAGAGCAAGTCACCAGATTGATGAACACATTATATGATACTGGAGATATACCTCCTGAATTATGTAACTGTATTTATTTCAATCCCAAAGAAATCAGGAACCTTGGAATGTGATCAACATAGAACAATTAGTATAATGAGTCACATCACAAAGATTTTGCTAAGAATTATCATGCAAAGAATGAGGAAGAAGATACAACCTGAAATAGGGGAAGAACAATGTGGGTTTGTAGAAGGAAAGGGTACAGTAAATGCTGTGTATATGCTGCGAACAGTTATTGAACGTGCTATAGAAGTAAACAAGGATATACATCTTTGCTTTATTGACTATACAAAGGCTTTTGATAGAGCAAAGGATTGACCATGTCAACATGGTGGATATGCTTGCAGATCTAAAAATTGATGGAAAAGACATTAGACTTATAAAAAACATATATTGGAAACAATAAGCTGCAATAAGGATTGATAATGAAGTGGGACAGTGTCAGCCAATTAAAAGAGGTGTTAGGCAGGGATGTGTGATGTCTCCAGATCTTTTTTCCCTATACAGTGAAAATATTTTTAGAAATGTAGAGGATATAAATGGAATCAGCATTGGAGGACGAAACATCAATAACATTAGATATGCAGATGATACAGTATTAATTGCAGACAATGCGCAGGACCTGCAACAATTAGTAGATGCGGTTGTTGTACACAGTGAGCAACTGGGGTTAGAATTAAATTGTAAAAAGACTCAGGTTATGGTCGTCACTAGGAAGGAAGAAGTGCCACAATGTAATATACAAGTAAATGGAAATATTCTTCAACAAGTGAATCGGTACAATTATCTTGGAACAGTCATAACATCTGATGGGAGATGCCTTGAAGAGATTAGAACAAGAATCGCCATGGCGAAAGTAGCCTTTAGCAAGATGAAAAACATTCTGACCAATAAAAAGATGTCAATTGAAACGAGAAAAAGAGTGTTGATGGGATACCTGTTCTTTTGTATGGATGTGAAACTTGGACAATGTGCAGTCAAGCTGAAAAACATCTGATGGCTGCAGAAATGTGGTTTCTGAGGAAAATGCAAAGAATACCATGGACAGACAGAAAAACCAATGACCAAGTAGGCCTACTACAGGAGACAAATGAACATCGTAAACTGATTAGAGAAATTAGACGTAGACAGTCAAAATTTTTTGGACATGTTATGAGAAGAAATGGATTGGAGAACTTGGTGACAACTGGCAAGATCGAAGGAAACAGACCAAGAGGCAGACCGAGAGGAAAATACCTGGATGGCTTGGCCACATGGCATGGACGAGACAGGAACACTGAGTTGATCCACGACACTGGTGATCGAGTGAAATGGCGAGTCATGACCGCCCACGCTTTCCGGCATGGCACATGATTGATTGATTGATTGAGTAATACATACTTCCCAATAATAATAGCAAACAACTACAAAAATCACCTAGTAATAGTCAGTAACTGTTAGGGTTGATTGTGACGTCGCGTAAAGGAGATACAACTAACTTTTAATAAATATTACAAAGCCGGGGAATTAACGTAATATAGTAAACAGGGATGTAATGAAATAACTATGCTTGAGTTAATTCTCAAAATTCCCAGTTCTCAGTCAAAGGATAGTCATCGGTATCCCGGCAGTTCATTATGTTGCTTAAAATAGTTTCAAGGACTAAATTCTAGACAATGATTGGACGAACGGGCATACATCATCTTCTAAATATAGAAGTGAATAACACGAGCCAGCTGCCAGCTCCAGGTCTCGTCAGTTAACCGAGGGCAAGGAAAGCAAGTGAAGGGACCAACACCAGGACAGTCGACGGTACGTTGATGTAGTTATTATATAAGCCATTTTGTTTTGACTAATATATTCTGGTGTTGTTTTAATGTGATTAAAGCTTATTTATTATTGTTTGATAACTAGGAGATTTTGTTTCTTTTTACAATTTGCAGAAGGAAGGGCGAAAGCCGGCGAGTGCCGTGGCGGATTCTCTAAAGTTACAGCAGCAAGGATTTGACCAGATCAGCATCCTGGATTTTAGCGATTTAAAGGGAGAAACTTTTCAACAGATCTTAGAGACTATCGCGCCTACAGCCACGGCCACAGCAGAGGCGTCGACTGGTGACAGTTTAGACTTAAACATGG
Organism: Cepaea hortensis; assembly: GCA_963921405.1. Taxonomy (NCBI): domain Eukaryota; kingdom Metazoa; phylum Mollusca; class Gastropoda; order Stylommatophora; family Helicidae; genus Cepaea; species Cepaea hortensis. Next base: position 57,488,587 of record OY992897.1, on the reverse strand, counting down.
AGGACCTGAGCGATCAAATGGGGTTCTTCTACGACCCTTCCACAATGGGAGAGATCCCACAGTCCCTGGACGAATTAGTTGATTTGCTGGATATCAAGGCGAGCTCTGGAACATATAGCTCCCATGATATCCAGCATTTCACTACGTTCGCCTCAGAAGACATGTGGCCTATTTGACATTGGTAAGTATTCCTCCTTTGAAAGTTTGTGAATTTATCAAAATGGCGAACGTGGAGTTTACTTAACGGGCGTATACGTGACCGTTAGACAACACTTGGCAGGTCACGTGACAAGTACCTGGATTCTATTTTTAGAATGATGTCAGATAGCTATTTTTAGTAACCCAGGAAACCTCCCAAACACAAAACATGATTACACCACCAGTTGAAATACCTGGTTAACCTGATTCAGTTTAATAGATTAGGCTTCACTTCAGCAGATTTATTCACACATAGTTGTTACAGTGATAATGAAGAGCAGCTGTAGCTGTGAGCCACTTATTGCCTGTTTGAATTTCTTACAGCTGGTGTATTTTTGCAGTTACTACTACCATCCAACCTTTTGTATTTTACAATTACATCCAACTTGAAAAAAACAAACATTAAAAGCTTTCAGCAGTTGTTATTCCAGACTCTGATGGACTTTATGTTTAACCAGCCAAACTTATATCAACACACAGATATAATCAATTTGATCTGCAGTGGTTTAATACCAGATTCAGCAGTCAGCTTTAATTTAGAAGGTAATTGGATTTGTGAGAAATGTAAAAATGACTGATTGTACCTTGCCGTCTTGACAATAGCTTGTAAATTGTATACCTCTCCATTGTACAAAGCCTGGGCTGAATATAGAGACCACGTGTTGCCCATGCAGCATGATCCCTCTCACGGCCTGCCTGGCTTACTCCAGAGGAATGGTAAGACCATTACATCTGGAACAAGACAGGCTACAGAAGCTGATGGATCAGCAAAGCAATACTCTGTCTACCTGTCAGAGCTTCAATCCTAGACCAGTTGCCAACCAAGGTTTAGGGCCTGGACTGCCCTGCCGGGACATTTAGTCTTCAGGTTGCATTTCCTCGCAATGGGGTCAAGCTTGTACCCTTCAAGTTATGCTCCCCCTCCTCCTCCTGAAGCTGTTGGCACAACGCGGGGTGTCGGATTTGGTGAGCGCCGCACAACATTTGGCGCTATCAGAAAGCAGGTGGTACTGTCTACTGTCATATGGTAGCTCTGTCACATCTGAATAAGACCTGACTTTTAAACTCTTTGTATTTCATAGATGATGGCTGTTTTGACCAGTTATTTTAAAAGTTGTGTGACTATTTTTAATGACTGGGATTTTTGAAAACATTGCTGATCCAAGTTTTGTAATTACCTATTATGTTGCATGAACTCCACAGAGGGTGAATACAAAACTTGGAACGGCAATATTTTTCAAAAACCCCACAGCCATTAAAAATACACTCAATATAAATATATCAAAGTTCAAAAAATAAATTTGTTGGGTACACAAAGTAATATATTACTTTGATGTTAGAGACAAAGGTGGAAGGCAAATCTGTAAGAGATGGACAATGAGAAGTGAACATTTAAAATTGAACTTGCTTTAAATTAGAAATGAACATCTAAAACTGAACTGAAAACTTAAACAAAGAAAACAGAAATTGGTTTAAATGAGAAGTGAACATGTGAAACCTAACCAAGAAAGGAACCATAACCAGACCTATGTGGCAAGAGACAGAAAATGGTGCAGATCAATTGCAGCTCAGTGTCAGCACTGCAATTATAGAAGCCTCCTTGGATGCTGGGGAATGCCCATGGTCTGTCTCTGCCTTCCCTTGAGGGCTGACCAGGATGTCTTCAGCTGTTCTATAAGGGCCAGCTGAGATGGGGATAACACCACAACAGTGAAAGTCAAATGTCCTACGAAACATCCAGGAAGATAACCTGGTCAACAAATGCCTAAAGAAGTCGGATGTGTCAGCCGAAATGTTCAAATATCGCAACTCTGCTGTAAACAGGCGCAACACAATTACATCTAAAACAACATTCTGGACGAACGCAGAAGAAGAAGAAATGCAGCTGACCTTTGAAGAGGTTAACATCTTCTGTGGCCTTTCATTTCCCAGTGGAACTGAACTATCAACCAACTTATGCTCAACATTTTGTAGACTTGTGCATAGATGGTTGGATTTTGGCAGCTGAAGTTTTCTACAGGATGAGGTAGCCATTGCCATGCCAGCCCTCCTCATTCATTTCTTACAATATACATGTAGGTCACAGTTATTCTCCTCTTTACTTCCCCTTGGGGCCCTGGTAACTCACAGGTCAAAGACGGGAGTCTCTGTGGCGAAGTGGTCAAGCCGGTTGACTCGTGCTCCGAAGGTTGTGGGTTCGATCCGGGCCGCACCCTTCAGTTTACGAGTTAAATGTATCGGAGACTCCTGCGGGTCGTCGCTAAAAGCTACGGAGTTCGTGCTTTGTGCGACGCTTTCCGTGCTGCGGAAAGAGACCGAGCCATATGGGATAAAACCCAGTGCAATGAAGTTGACCCTGTCGACATTTAAGCGACTTTTTTTTAAGGTCAAAGAATCCAAATGATTTATGAAAATAGTTAGTTAGGCGACAGATCATCCTCATTGCACATCAAACCATTCAGTCCATAAGTGCTCGGATCCCCTCCTCAGTAAATCCTGCAGTGTGTATCGGCTAACAACACCAGTTCTGTGTTGGTTTATCAATCTTCTTTGGCTTCCTGCATAGTGTTCTTGTCTGGCCACACCTCTTTTAACTTGCTGTTCTCGCAGCCTGACCATGGATGTAGATTCACAGTCATCACGTGGTTCTCACAAAAGACTTAATTCTCATAGAGCATTCAGTATATCAGCCTGGACTGTGGCTCATCCATCCTCCACAGTAGCCTTACCTGCAAGCCTGGCAGTCTACTTTCCTTGTATATTCGCATGCCCTGGCACGAAAATAAAACTAATCTTTGCCAGCCGTGACCGCTCCAGAGATAACAGCCACTGTCTTCGGACCCACCACATTATTATCTTCATGAGCATACTAATTGAGTCTCTAAGGAAACATGCCAGAGTGAAGGTCATTGTCTTGAGCCATGTTATTGCTTTACTTACTGCCATGACTTCCGTAGTCAGACAGACTACTTGTGGTCAAGGCAAAAGCACCAGAATCTTCCTTCACAGTTCTCTCTTCAGCCTGAGCCGTAAAGGCCCATGAACTTCTCACGAGTTCAGAAATAAACAGGTTATAAAATATATTTAACTGATTCAGTGACAAACACAAAGTATATTTAGACCAAACGTACTCATTCAAATGAACAAGTATTATAATGTAAATTTCCGTTTACTGAGCATTGAAACTGTGGTAGATACCATACAACAAAACAAATAACTCAGTGACCCTAGTATTGCGACATATCATCCTTCTGTACAAATGGTAGGTTCCATTTGGCGATATATTATCCTTCAGCACTGAATCAGTTAATATATTTATCAGTGTTTGTCAATTTGTTGTTGACATAGTTATGTTGTCTTCATTGTTGGTAGTAAAGAAATTAGAACCAAAAAAGGACGATTATAAAATATGTGGTTTCTTGATTTCTCAAATATTTGCTTTAGTGTTTTAAACATTGTCTTTTATTTTTAGGCTTCGCTGGTGGCAATGCTGACGTCACCAGCCTGGATTTGAATGCTCCAGTTGACAATCCATTTTCACTGAATTATCTCAAGTCTGCCAGCTTTACCCCTTCAGATCTGGTTGCTGAAGGTGATATTTACGCAGATGGAAAGCTAGATGGTGTCCAGCAGTTTACCATGGACACTTTTGACATGCTGGATCCTCTAGCTGACCTTGAGACTGACCAGCTTATGGATGATAGTCTGGATGCCTTCATAAACCTGGATGAGCTTCTGATGGGGGTGTGTGCAGTTTTCTTTATGTGTGTGTGACGTTAGCTGATTGGTTAATTCAGAATCAACACCATAGCACTTCAGGCAAACTCGCAGTTCTCATTCATTAATTCAGTAGCATGTCCTTTGCAGAACTTCATTGCCATAACAACCTTCCGGGAAGCTTTTCAGTCATAAGCAAGATATCCTGAGTCCAATACACCCATCTGGAGATCACCTGCCACATCCTGCACCCATCTTCTCTTTGGCCTTCCTCTTCCTCTCTTTCTGGACATATACCTCTCCATTATTGTTCTCTCCAAACTTTTATAACGTTTCAAGTGACCAAAATATTTCAGTTTTCTTTGTTTTATCATCTTTAGTAGCCGACCTTCAATATTCAATTCTTGTCGTATGGATGCATTTGTTCTTTTTTATATCCAAGATATTCTTAGAACCCATCTGTAACATTTATATTCAAAGGCATTTATGTGCTGTTCAGCTTGTTTAGTAAGTTGTCCAGGTCTCACAGGCGTATGTTGCAATGTAAAAGATGCTTGCTCTTAAAAATCTAATTGTTGTAGGCCCCCGCCACAATTTATTCAGTTGTTTTAGTTTTTGAAGAGCAATGGATATTCTTTTAACTTCTTACATCGTGTCACCATTCTTGGTTAATTAATGATCCAAGTTTTTCGAAATTGTCCACAACCTCCAATTTTCCCCCATTAACCCTTTACAAGGCAGACGCTTGTCCATTTTGTAGCCCTGAACGGGCAAGATTTTTTCAGGTTCTGTAAAATTTCAGGTCGCGTTAGTAAAAACATCACAAATAAGGTGTTAGTCAATCGATTTTAGTTAAATAAACAACACAATGAAGGGAAAAGCATGTAGAATATGTTACTCACGTGATTGTTGCCGGTAATCCATATATGAACACAAATATTTACGAAATACGGCATGTTGTTTGTGATTTTCCGTCACCTATACGGCAATTTACAAACACATTTTCAGAATCATAATCACTTTCTTTAAAGTCCGACTCACGACTGCTAATGCAAAGTAACGCTTTGCACTGATATCTAGCTCTGATTAATAATCAACTTCGTGCCCTTTAATGTCATTTAAATTGAACAGAGCGAAATCTCGGCTATCCTTGAAGAATCGCCGAAATCCATTTTGAAAAACAGCGTAAAAATCCCGAAAACTATCAAAAAAAGTCCATAAAAGTCTGTTCAAATTCATTGTAGCGCGTTTACAAATGGCGGCCACGTTGTCAAGCTGTCGGCGAAAGTGAAAGTAGCCGTCGGAAGTGTCGGAAAGCCGAGAGATTGCGTTTTTACAATGCATAATAGTATCGGCCGCTACTCTCGTTTAAGCGATCGGCCGTTAATGGCCGCTATGCCCTGTAAAGGGTTAACATATACTTCTTTTTCTATATTAGTTTTATCTGTATGCATTATCTTTGTTTTTGCTACAACTCTGAAACAAATATTCCAGCGTGTAGTTGCAGTTCATCCCATTTAATATGTAAAAGTAATTTCATAGATAATGCCGCAGGGATTTGAAATGTTATATATATATATATATATATATATATATATATATATATATATATATATATATATATATATACCCTCACATATACTAGGTTGTTGCATTATAAGGAGTGGGTAGGTAGCGAACGAAAGAAGAAGAAGAAGTCCGTTTCCTTTTCTCTCTAAGAACCTTTCCTTCCACGAAAAATCTTGATTGATCATTTATCATTTTATAAGGCTGGGTCATCTTCATAGCTGTAGTGATTAAAAAATGTTCCGTTACTAAAGAGAATTGAATTCCAAGCCACTGTATTTTTATTCACTATTCATTATGATGCCTTGGTTCCAGTTAGTATGTAAGTAGTCCTTCGAAACACCCGGGAAGGTTAACCCAGTCAACAAATGCCAGCAGAAGTCGGATGTCTCTGCCTAAAGGCGCAAGTATTGCAGCTCTGCTGTAAACAGACACAACAAAATTATGTCCGAAAAACACAGAACACAGAAGAAAAAGTATATAAGTAAAGGGCCCGGGTACATGCCTTGAGGCACATAAAGTATGTGATGCTAGCCCGCTATTTATATCAACCAATCAACACTTGAGGGGGGATGTCAATATCATGCCAACCACCTTTACGTGCCAAGTCATTTCCTGGTGCCTGTTGCATGCTGGGTTGATCCAAGAGTCCAAGTCATTAGCATGTACCACATCTGAATTGCATAATGAATTGTAACCTGGAGAAAGGAAATCATATCAATTCAAGGCTGGTTCGTAAAGTTGCTGGAAAACAAACAAATGAAATCTGTCTGAATGTTTCAGAATAATTTTGTAAAGTTTTGTGGGGTATAATCCTTATGTTTCTCTTGCATTCGCATTATTACAAGGCTTGTGAGTAATTTTCTTTTTATGTAGACTATCTCTTCTTCTCCCCCCCCCCCCCCCCTTTTTTTTTTCTGCCTTGATTGTGTCAGTCTGTGTCTCTGCAATGATGAATATTCCCATCCTCTACCTTCCGGTATGTGGATGTCAGTACAGGATGCTTTGTTAGCCAGGTAGTTGTTTCTTGTTGTATTCAAGCGTAACAATGCACGCTACTTCTAATAGCACTAGGCTGATTTCTGCCTGTGAATTAGCTTTCCCTATTACCAGTGTCCTTCGCCATCAGGCAAACCCACCCCGACTTCAGAGGTACTTGTAATTTACATCCCTAGTCAAGGATAAGAAGTCAACATTTTAGTCCAACTGACCGGTGTAGGGGCTGAACCCCCTACCTCAGCATCAGCAGTGATCTAACAAGACTACATCCACACAACACACTACAAACAGCAGGGACATTTAAATAACTGTGGACACGGTGGCAGACCTTGCATGTGATTGATTGGATGTCAGCAGTAGCCAACACAAGCACTCTGCCCAGTAAGATCCTTCGGCACTGAAAAGCTTGAAAGTGGAAAGAAAGAAAGTGATAGCATATGTAGTTACCAATGTAGTGCTAGAGTCATTCCTCAGTAGAGGAAGGATTGGAATTCTTTGGCCTTCAATATACTATTTACAATACTGGAGAATAAATGAAACAAATAATGACATTAAAGTAAAATAACAGAAGTTTATCATTAACAGTTCAAGTGTTAGCTTTAAAGAATGTGAAGGTCGAGACTTCAAATGTATCATAGTCCCATAGATACTGGTGTTGGGTTGACCTTTCTTTGACAGCAAGTTAAAAGAGGTGTGGACAGACAAGAGCACTATGCAGGAAGCCAAAGACCAAAGAGGTTCACTAAACCAACACAGAACTCATGTCGTGATACGCTACACACTGCAGGATTTACTGAGGAGGGGATCAGAGCACTCATGGACTGGTTGGTTCGATGTGCAATGAGGATGAGCTGTCGACTAACTAACTAACCAGCTTTGAGAATTCTTCTGAGGGAGGATGTAATCTACATAGATGGTTCTGTTGTTCAACACAAGGGGAGCTCATGAACAGCCTAGGTCAGCAGGAGAACTGTGAAGGAAGGCTGGTGCATTTGCCTTGACAAGTGGCCTGACTATGGAGGTCACAGCAGTAACTAAAGCAATAGCCTGGATGGACACACAGACTTTCTTTCACCCAGGCATGCTTTCACAGTAACGCAGTGAGTATGCTCAGGAAGATCAAGATGGGCTCGGCTCATAGATGATGGGTGGAATCACTGAGGATGTTAAGTCTGACAAAAATTACCTTCATTTTGGTGCTAGGCCATGCACGTGTCAAGGGAAATGAACAAGCTGATAGGCTTGTGGGCCAGACTAAGCTAAAACTTGGAAAAAGTACAAATGGGCTGATATGCTGAATGCCTTCAGAGAGGCAGGGCAATAAATAAACTGCATGATGGCTGAATCTGTAGCCTTAGTCAGACTGCAAGAACAAGAAGTCAAAAGAGATGGACACAGATGAGAGTGCTGTGAAGAAGTCAACCAACACAGAACTGGTGTTGGCAGCCGCTGCTTGTTGAGAAGATAATGAGGAGAGGATCTGAATGGTTCGATGGACAGTGAGGATAGTTTGATTACTAACTCACTCATCATCATAAATGCCATGTCAATTAGTGTGGGCGATAATTTGTCTCCTTATCTTGCAATCTCCAATGGCACGTATCATTTTGTGTGCTGACTTCCTTCTGTGCCATGACACAAGACTTTCAAGGATTTCTCTCGCTGTTTTCCTCCATCTCTCTTTCTACAAATCTTTCCTCTTGTGACAACATGTTCCAATTTTTTTCTTATTTATTTAGTTGTTGTTGCCCTTCATCTTGAGTCCAGCCTTGCATCTTTCATTCATTATCATATTTTGGAGAAGTTTGTTCCTTATGTTTCTTTGTATGCAGAATACAATTATTTCACTTTTGAGAATATTTAATGTTGTGTCTATTTATTAATCTCTAGCTTATTGACATTTTAAAATTTCTATCCTGCATTTTAGGACACATTCTTCGATGATGCCACAAATGTGAAACAACTTATAGATCTACCCACAGCCAACAACAAGACTCTTACAACAGTGGATACAGAGTTTTTCCTACCTCAGGAAATAGGTTCTATTGTGTCAAAATCTAGGAAAAGGAAAGCAGGATCCGAAACCGTGATTGCCAAACCAGTTAAAACCAGTATGTTTGAAATTCCTGTGCTAGAAAAGATTATGACAGTAGAGGTCGACCCCCAGATTGATCATGATTACACAGCCAAGCATCGAAGAATGTCTGTCACATCAGAAGATGCTCCAAAACGCAGCACTAATAGCGAAAACATCAGCAAACACAAGTCTGTTGGCAAAACTACATTCACAGAGTGCGAACCAAGCACAAGCTCAGATAATAGCATGTTCTCATTAGCAGACGACAATATGTCCGATAAACAAACAATGAGAAGAATTAAGAACAATGTTGCCTCTAAGAAATCACGAGAGCAGCGTAAACAAAAGTTTGTTGACCTCGATATGGAGGCTGAAATGCTGATTCAAGCAAATGCAGAGCTTCGGCAGAAGATTATAGAACTAGAAAAGGCATCAAAAGAAATGAAGGCCATGTTAGTTTCAAAAATGATTGGCAAATAAAACAGCTAATGAATCCTGGAAATGTTAAAGCATAATAGCTATGCTTTGCAGTTCTTTATGAACTTTTATTAACTCTCATATATTAAATGCCATTTAAATGGCATTGTTTGATCTGGGTAAGTTCATATCCTAACTAGTGTTGAAACATTTAGAATTTACCTCACTTTATGCAATAACCGTTTATTTATGTATAATTTGAAGAATAAATATTCAAATTGTTCATTTAAAAAGAAAATGCAACTGGCAGTCGATTTACAATTTGCCTTTAAAAGCATCATTTAAAAAAACATCACAATTTTTGAATTAGTGTGCTAAGAGTTGAGCAAGACAAGACTTATTTATTTAGTGCTGTGTTGCTAGCATAATTAATTTTGGCATTATGTGTTTAAAAAATATGTTCAAGTAAGACATAAGTTTTTGGTAAATTAAGTATTTTAACAATCACATAATTGAATCATTTACACAGATCGTCAGTGTACTCAAATTTAACATGTTCATACAATTTTGTCTATGTTCCATTTTTATCTTATGTAAGATACTGTAAATTTAGTTGCAAAGATTGTCATTCGAAATTAAATGCAATTTTAGTTTTCTATTAAAATATCATTTTCATATGGTTCACATCAACTTCCTATTTGGCATTGGGTAAACTGACTCGCCTATTTGTTAAGAGTTGTTTCAATATGCCAGGAAGTAATTTTGCTCCCATCAGCAAAGTCCATCATTAGATGTTACTGTGAGTTTTATTGCACCCAGCACATACTTTATATTTGTAGCTGTTATTTAAATTATTGTGATAAATAAAAGCATCTTTATAAATATGTATCTGTTATAGTTTACTCTGGGAGCCACGGAAGGACAGTGGCTAGCTACGGAAGGACAGTGGCTAGCCATGGAAGGACAGTGGTTAGCCACAGAAGAACAGTGGTTAGCTATGGAAGGACAGTGGTTAGCCACAGAAGGACAGTGGCTAGTCACGGAAGGACAGTGGCTAGCTATGGAAGGACAGTGGTTAGCCACAGAAGGACAGTGGCTAGTCACGGAAGGACAGCGGTTAGCCACAGAAGGACAGTGGGTAGCCACAGAAGGACAGTGGTTAGCTATGGATAGACAGTAGCTAGCATGCTTGTCTGCCCGCTTGGTGGTCATCTGTTCGAATCCTCAGGTGAAGATTTTTAGAAAATTGACCTGGACTCTCAGGTCAACCCAGCCTAAAATGGCCACCAGGAAGTATTCTGGGAAGTAAAGGCAGTCGGCATAATGTTGATCACATGACTCACTGAGTGTCGAAGTGGTTTGTAAAAATATGGGGCTGGTACTATATACTCAATGTGAACAGGCTCCTTTGAAACTAGAACATTATATGTAACAATAAGAAAGAGACAAACAGCTTTCTTTGGTCATGTGACGAGAAGCGAGGCATTGAAGAGCTGGAAAGATCAAGGGGAAAAGAGACAGAGGCAGACCAGAGAAATGATTCTGGATGGATTAAGACGTTGGCATGGAGGAATATCATCAGCAGAGTTGATCCAGAGCACCAAAGACCAAGATCTGTGGAAAGTCATGAATTCCTATGCCAGCCGGCATGGCGCTTCATGATGGTGATATATATATATCGTAAAGTAGTTTCTTTGTTTGATCAGATATCACATGGAGGATATTTTAAATAACAATTATGTCGCCAATAGACACAAAGAAACAAATGTTTCTTGTACTGCATTTCTGATTATTATTACCACAAAGTTTTACACTGGTTAAGTTATGGAAGGAAAAGAGCATGCATTTGTAATACAACAATTCATCTTTAAACTCTTAAAGCATATCATTGTGTGATGTAGCAGTAACATAAAAGAAACATCCAGGCAAATGAAGTCTAATATGCAGTACTAAAGAACTGAGACCGAAAAGGTTATTGATAAAAAAAATAAACACTCCCACATTCTACGAAAACAAAAAAGACATCTTTGTTTATGTTGATCACCTTTATGATAACAAAAATGGCTGTACTAGGTCAGCAAAAAGATATGTTTACATAGACAACATTGCAGATATAGATAATAACATTTCAAGCAAATGAAAGAAGATGAATATGTTTAAAAATTACACAAAATTAAACATAAATGAAAAAAATGGATGTTACATTGTGAAATGCAAAATCAGTTATCATTTATTTTTACAAGATCTCAAGTGTTTATTTGTATAGTTTTTTGTTTTTGTTATGTTTCTTTAGGTATGAAAATTTAAAGCATTCATGAGAAAACGATTCAAGTGTGTTTTATTGCAACGGATACCTTCAGTTAATAAATTTGAATTCTTGAACAGCACAACAACAAACAAACAAAAAGAGAGAATTTCCTTCATCAAATGGCAATGTGTTTACCAACATAATGCAGATTTTCAGATACATAAATTTCCTCAAATGTTGGAAATCTGTTTACAGATTGTTAGAAAATCACAGATTAAATTTCACTATTGGATAGATAACTGAAGTGTACATAGAAGAAAAAGAAATGACATCACAAAGAGTCCCTTGTTCCATGTTGTACAACTCGTCATATGATGACCAGTTTATGACACTTTACGTGAGCAGGGTGGCTAGAATGCTGGGTTCTTTGAGAGACCTGGGTTCAAATTCTTGGTGAAGTGTGGATATTTTTCTGTCATGGGCAAAAAGAAAAACTGTAACCTGCACAGTTTGCGATGACTGCACTAGCCAGGTGGCCTTAATTCCTCAGGCTCAAGACTCTCCTGTCCTGCACCGCAACGTACTATAGGCAGTAGATGATAGATTTTTTTTTTTTTAAACAGCAATTGCCTTGAACAGAGAGAGTTAATATGTAGCCATAAGCATCCCAGCATTAGGGATTATAACTTCCCATCTTCCAGACACTGAAGCTGTCATTAAACCACAGTACATGTGTGTGTGCGTACAAAATACAAGATTCATGTTTGTATGTATGTTTCACAGGAGCAGGTAGCCGAGTGATTAGTGTCATTATGTGGTCTAGTTTGTGGACAGACTCATTTGACACTTCCAATTGGACATACACAATTATAATAGACAACCGAAAGACAACCAACCGAGGACTTCAATTGTATTTCACTCGTGGTAGTAATTCATTACCACGGCTCCCTTCTGAGAGATACCATGTTTTTAAAAGAAAATAATCTGCTCTGCATAACCACCCTGCGACAGCCGCAGTAAATAATTTTAAAGTTCAGTCCTTAGAAGTCCTCCTGGGGGGACAGCAGAAAAGGTCAAATAAATTATCTAATGATAAATCAAATTGCATATCCTTTACAGGACGTTACGATCAATCCAAGGACTCTATTGGCTGTTTGTGATCTACTAGATAATTTTACGTTCTGAAGTTGGCTTTTGCTTTTTTAACGAGAAGTTAACAGTTAAGGCTGACTTACCTGCCTGTGGAACGAACCCAATATATCCTATCAGAAGAGAAATTGAAGAGTTAAACCTCTCAGCAGCACCAGATTCCTATCTAGTTATAGTATTCTTTTATAATGCGACCTTTTCAGGGATGACACATAGAAAAGAAAACATAGTTTTTCGGTTACAATATTTGGCATTTGCTATTTCTTGGACCATAATAGATGACATTAAAAACAAGCAGCACTATTTAAGAAAACACATTTTTTCCCCCCATGTTTGATCCACATCTATTAGAAAAACAAATCAGCACTGGTCTGTACCATCTGTTTGAAAATAACTTTATGGACCACTGATTGTGCTAAAAAGACAGTGAAGTTTATACAAGTGATATATTTATAAGTTAATCAGGCAATTCAATTTTATGCAAACGAAAGAAGTCTGAAAATGTACACTGCATGCCATATTTAACCATCCTGACATGTACTGTTGTATTCTCTGTACCTCTTTGGAGTTTTAAAGACTTTACATATTCAGATTTTAAAAACAATGAAATAAAGTGAAAATTTGAAAGGCAAGCAACAATTGAAATCAGTGTTTCTTTATGTGTGGTTGTGTGTCTGAAGTTAAGCAAACAAAAAAAAACATGCTCATATTAATATTATGGGTTAGCTGCAGTCCTGAAATTCATTGCATTAAAGAAATGCACATAACTGCGACCATTTAAATTTCATGAGGTTAAATTCACAGACACTGCACACTTATAGAAGTAAGTGAACTAAGTTCAGGGCGCTGCGTGGTCTCGAGGTATGGTGATCGCCTCGGGTGCTGGAGGCCCCGGGTTCAAGCCCCGGTGAGGACCGGGATTTATTTCACATGGACTTCTAGTAATAAAATCTCCCCTGGTCTCTGGGTAGTGAGATCGGAAACCCGTGTGCATTGTTGCGCACGTAAAAAAAAATCCCGTGGCAGTTGGAAATCGAGAAAGAGTAGCCTAACGGCGCTGCCCGGGAAAAATTTCGAGTTAAAAACCAACCCAAAGTATTTCAGGATCCCCGCCGGTGCTATGGAGTTCGTGCACTGAGCTGAGGCCTCCAGAATCAGGTTTGAGTTAGGAGGAGAACGGAGCACTTATGAGTTACACCCACGTGCCGTGATGTTGATCCATCGATCGAAACTGAACTAAGTAGAGATGAGAGGACACACTAGACAATATCAGCAGTGAACCATAGAAATCAAGATGTGGGAAGTAGTAGGTCGCATGGGCACCCAGGCACCATTTCAGACATTGGATAATCAGCCCACCATAGACTACTTCCGGTATGTGTGAAGGTGAAGTAGTCCCATCATAGCTGATACTGCCAGAGGAGTGAAGTGTTAGGCCATCGCACATTCTAGGCAATGATATATGAGGTGGGGTGGCCAGTTTCCGTCCTCATCTTTCCGAGCCTGAGAATTGTCTGGTACCCATGTTTATGAGGCTGGGTTGGCCGTAGAGGCTTGCTGGTGGAGAGAAATAATTAAGTCGTTGCTGAGGATTGAACCTGTACCCGGGAAGGTTAACCCGGTCAACAAATGCCCGCAGAAGTCGGATGTGTCGGCCTAACGGCGCAAGAACGCAGCTCTGCTGTAAACAGGCACAACGCAATCACGTCCGAAAAAAACAACAACTGATGAACGCAGAAGAAGAAGAAGAAGAAGAAGAACCTGTGCCATTTTCTTGACAGACAAATGCACTAATCACATGGTAAGGAGGGAAGTCAAACAAGGTTTTAAAGATGCCGTGAGAAAGCCAGATGTGTTGACTGACAGGTGTAAATATTGCTGCTTGGCTGTTACAAACATAAGACCCTCATCTGGAGAGGCTTTTTTCAGCAAGGGCAGAGGGGTCTGGAGGAAGCTTAACCCGTAGAGGATAATGCAGGCGAACACTAAGTGAGAATGCCCCTGGTATCCTCATCTCGGGAACCCTTCGTTGGCTACTAGGAAGGGAACGGGGGTCGGTTTGGCAATGATGCTGATTCTGGATTTCATGTGAACTTATTAAGTGCCCTAGGATGATTAATCGTCTTAAGCGACTTCCTGTATCTGCCATGGGCTTATATTCAGTAGTTTTCCCAATGCTACCATCCCCTTTAATTTGATATATAATACAAATGCCTGCTATCACATTAACAACTTTTAAGGCATAGCTATGACACACCCCTACTTCCCAATTCCCGCCATCCATTTTTGTTTGGTTCAAACCTACGTTTTGTTTTGCACTGAATCTGATAACATAAACAATAATACTAACATTCTATTCGGAACAGAAGAAGAACAAGAAGAAAACGAACAACATCAATAAGGCCCAGAAGTGCTCTGGTATCTCTCATATTAAATCAATGAGCGCAGAATTGCTGGCTTACAAACCAGCCTCTTTATGTACACATAATTCTGATGAATATAACCGCAGCTGGTAAAAAGACAATTAAATATTTGTTACACGAGTGTCCAACATGTGCAGAACAAAGAAAACTATTTGAATAACGAAGACACAAACAAAATATTGCACGATTTATTGCCTGGCATATTTCGTCAGGCAAACGGAAAGACATATTAGTCTGTTTAAAATTACCGTGGTAGACAATTGACATTACTGTGTGAACATGTGTATATTTCAACTTGAAGGATTTATCTAGTTAATTTACTTTATGTTATGTGAATTCTGCAGTATGTCCCTGACGAGATGCAGCGAAATATGCCAAGCAATAAATCGTGCAATCTATTGTTTGTGTCATCGTTTTTCTAAGAAAACTATGTTTTCTTACATCCTCTCTATTTGATGACAACCCTATTGAAGATGTAGCCAAGCTGAAGTTAACTGCTGCTTTCTTTGTATATACTTGTGTCGATGTCTAAAGATGTACGTAGAAGACGTGTGCTGCCCTTGCCTGGCCATCTTTCTTTTGACATATTTATGTCGACGTCTACACGGGTACGAAAAAGAAGTGTGCTGCCTTTAACTGGCCATACCGATCTTAAGCATGAGTAGTTACATTCCAGATTGAATCATTCAGTCGAAAGTCTGTGTTTGCGACCAGCTCTCTAAGGGCGTACATGCTGTTGGCTCCAGCCATTGGTTGATTCTTTGATATGGTGGCAACACCCGCCCTCCATTCTGGACTTTGTTCACAATTCCGGTATGCCTTGATACACAGCTTTCAATTTTGATGTTGTCTAGTGCGTCCTCAAGCCTATACTGTAGTCTTCTGCTTCTATGAGCGTCACACAATGCGTGTGTTTATGCATGAACCGTCTTGGTGGCCTCAAAGGGTTCCCCAATTGATATTAATGTAGCGATACATATTGCGCTATAGCATTAAAAGGGGATAAGTTAATAAGTAAGCCACAAATGGCTGTAAAGAAAAAAAATAACTAAATATGATAATTTTTATGCATACATTGTCTCTTTATTTCTCAACATAATTTCTACCAACATTGATGCACTTATCCCATCGTTTCATCAGTCCTCCCAAACCAGCTGCATAGAAATGCGTGCTGTGTTCTCATTTATCTGCGATCCCACAGAACTGTGTGACTTACTTATTGACTCACCCTCGTAACTTTTTTCTACCCAGCTATGTACCGCTTTACGGGACAAAAATTGGTCAGCATAAACACTGAAAACCCACCTTGGCGGGAGACATTTCGCGAATGACGCCGAAGTTGAATGTGAATTGAAAACGTGGCTTAGAAAACAGAGCACGCAGTTCTGTGCAGCCGGTTTGGGAGGACTGATAAAACGATGGGATAAGTGCATCAATGTTGGTGGAAATTATGTTGAGAAATAAAGGGACAATGTATGTATAAAAATAAACTGGTTTCACGTTGTTGTCATAATTAGTTATTTTTCTACAGCCATTCGCGGCTTCCTTATTGACTTCCCCTCGTAGCAATGTTAATACATGCTTTTATATTATACTAGCTGACCCGGCCCGGCTTCGCCCAGTCCTTGGTGGGGAGCATCTCATTTAATTCATATAATTAGTCATATAAGCTCCCGTTCCCGTTACCGACTATCTGTCTGTCTGTCTGTCTGTCTGTCTGTCTGTCTGTCTGTCTGACCCGGCATCGCCCAGTCCTTGGTGGGGAGCATCTCATTTAATTCATATAAGTAGTCATATAAGTTCCCGTTCCCGTTACCGACTATCTGTCTGTCTGTCTGTCTGTCTGTCTGTCTGTCTGTCTGTCCGTCCCTCCCTCTCTGTCTGTCTGTCTGCCTGTCTGTCTAATCATTTATTGGTTGCAGTTAGAACAACCTTAGATAAACGAAGACCAACTTACAAAAAGCATTTGAAAGAGCACTTGAAAGATCTTTACATCTTCCCCCAACAATTAACTTGGGTAAATGGAGCGGCGGCAGCAGCATCAGCAGAAGAAGGAAAAGGAGGAGTAGACAACTGCAGCGAAAAGGTGGGTCTGTCTATCTATCTGACCCGGCGTGACTTCGCCCAGCTCCTGGAGTGTAGCGTCTCATTAAATTCATACAACAAAAAAAGTAACTTAAAAAAATGCCCTTCTACACACCATCCATTATTTTTAATGAAAACGCTTTCTAATCACCTGCATGACTACAGTAACTTCTTAAGCAAAAAAAGATGAGTTACAATGTTATGCATTGTGCATTATTTTTATGAAAACTTTGAAAATGCCTTACAGATTGTATCATTATTTATTATAACTCATATGCCGGTATATAACTATGGACAAAGAGTTGATAAATCTTTGAAAACGATGCCACAATATGACTATAAGTTATACAGAAAAGTTATGCCCCTTGAAATAACTTTTATAGAGTTAGGTCCCCTGAGATATATTAAATTATGATGAAAAGTGAAAAATGAAATAATACTGGGTAAGCATGCGATTTCACACTAAAAAAATATGACAGTGGGCTGCACTGGAATGAAAGAAAGGCGTGTAGAAAATTTCATCTCAATCGGATGGGCCGTTCGCGAGCGCACAAAGGACATACGGACATACAGACAGACAGACATACAGACAGACAGACAGACGGAGATCCTAATTTATATATAAGATAACCATTAATAAGGTACAGCTTGTCCCACAACAGATACTGGTAAATATTAGGCTTTTATTTATTCTCGGTTACGACGTACTCAGCTTGGGACTCGAACCTGGAGCAACAAACACAGAACGGGATCTCTGTCGCGAAGTTATCAAGCTTAATCAGGCGACCTGCCCTGCACCCTATGAGGTATTTGTTCGTTTTAGACTTCCTTCACTTATTTCCCGAATACAGTTTTTTTTTTTCAGAGACCCCTGGTGGTCGTCGCTGGAGCTTTGGAGTTAGTGCTCCGTGCGAGGGTTTCTGCGGGCGCTCCGTGGAAAGGGGAGAAGTCATTTTGGATAAAACTAAGTGCGATTAAGTTGAAACTCTTGCCTTTAAAACGGCTCTTGATATTCGGGATATAATTATCTCAACTGTCAAATCAACACCGTCGAGTAAATCAGAAACAGGAGGAACGTCTAAAACACTCACATAAACAACAAACATTCATGTACTGGTTACATGCGCAGTACAGATGGACTTACATGGCATGACGGAATCACTAACGCAGTGTTTACGGAGAGAGCTGAACAAATTCAGGCGAGTTGAAACGCCAGGAAAAGATACTGGCACATTGAGAAAACATGTTCTTAGTATAGCTAGACAGCCATTTCTCTACCCTACAGTTCAAAAGTTAGTAGTAGTAGTAGTAGTAGTAGTAGTAGTAGTAGTAGTAGTAGTAGTAGTAGTAGTAGTAGTAGTAGTAGTAGTAGTAGTAGTAGTAGTAGTAGTCAGAAGAGGAGTAGGAGAGGGAGGAGGAGGAGTGACAGCAGTAGCAGTAGCAGAAATGGTAGCAACAGCAACAATAGTAGCATCAGCAGTAATGGTAGCAGCAGCAAGATAATGAGGAGGACGAGATGAGCAAGCATTTCGGTTTAACATATCAACTATTGTTTCATTTTGACTTAACATGCCCTATTTGTTCAGTTGCAGATAATCCATGTTGTTCTTACCACGGACGTTGGCAAAGTTTATTTTTAGTTATTTCCCTTAGTCTACCTCAGGGTTCTGCATCATTTCGTGTGTAGTGTTGCGCGAAGAAATGTTGCAGTGTCACTCAGTTTTGCCAATATGATTTAATCCATGTTCGTTTGTCCAATAATCCTAAAAACCAGTATTTATCCAGATTTTACCTTTTTGGAGTCATTTTAATGCACGGTGTTAATTTACATGGACTGTATCGGCGTGAAAATGCGAAAGCCGAGAAAACTACAGAGTTGTAGTGTGGTGATCAAGAGAGAGAGAGAGAGAGAGAGAGAGAGAGAGAGAGAGAGAGAGAGAGGGGGGGGGGAACAGATAGACAGACAGACAGACAAGCAGGCAGGCAGACAGACAGACAGACAGACAGACAGACAGACAGACAGACAGACAGACAGACAGACAGACAGACAGACAGACAGACAGACAGAGAGGAGAATAAGACTGACATATAACTTTGTTGAGGCAGCCATTGCTGCTCAAAACTCAATTAGTTTGCATTAGATCGCCTATTCTCACATCCAATGTCTAACAGTTTTCATTTTAAAGGGATGCAATAACAAGAATAACTTTAAAAAAATTACATGCTTCTAATTAATGTTTAAAAATAAATGTTTAATGAGTTCATTTATGTATTTTAATTCTCTCAGAGTGCTCTCGAAAAAATAATGCCAAGTGCCACACTAGGCAGGCGTGCCATAGGTTGCCGACGCCTGCCCTACCTTTATTCCATGGCAGTAATACAAGATTTTATTTCTGGGCTATCGCCATTGTAAAATTGTGTTCATGCTTCATAGATACGAACCATTCCCAACCAGATTCTATCCTGCTCACGTTGTTCCACCCTGAGCGTGGTCAGTGAAAGCAAAAAATAGGTCTGGACCAGACATAGTACACAAACAAATTTACAAGAATTATAATGTAAATCTCCAATCACCGAGCTTTGAAATTGTGGAAGATGACATGTAACAAAACAAATATCACGGTGACCCTAGTATGGCGATATACTGTCTGTCTCTCCAAATGGGACGTCACATGTCGTGATATTTTATCCTTCAGCACTGAATCATTTAATATCTCGTCACAGTAGTGCCACGTTTGTTAGTATTTTACATACGCATGAGGCAAGAGACATATTTCAGCCACATTAAAAGTCTTAACACTCTTATAAGAACCATACTGCAGAGTTAAGCTGAAGGCAAGTGTGCAAGAGGTATACAACGATACAAGTGGGAAGATAACATCAGGTATTTACTTCTCGGTCTTCTCCTTGGTCTCTTCCCTTCGATCTTGCCAGTCGTCACCAAGTTCTCCAATTCATTTCTTCTCATAACATGCCCACCAAATTTTTGACTGTCCACGTCTAATGTCTCCCTAATCAGTTTACGATCTTCAAGTTTCTTGAAGGACTTGTTCATTGGTTTTTCTGTCTGTCCATGGTATTCTTTGCATTCTTCTCAGAAACATTTCCACAGCCGTCAGATGTTTTTCAGCTTGACTGCTCATTGTCCACGCTTCACATCCATACAAAAGTATAGGTTCTATGTAGCACTTCAACACTCTTTTTCTCGTTTCAATTGATATCTTTTTATTGGTCAGTATGAAGAGAGAGAGGCAAAATAGCTAAGAAAAAAATGGATGAATGAAGATATCTTAAAACTGATGGACAAAAGAAAACAGAGTAAAAATGACAAACAAGAATACGCTAAGATAAATAAAGAAATAAAAGATAAATGTGGGAAGGCTAAAGAAAGTTGGTTAAACGAGCAATGCAAAAAAATTGAATTAAATTCCATTAAAGATACAAAAAATATGCACAGACAAATCAGTGAGCTTACAGGAAGAAAAATAAGAATAAATACAGGGTGTTTGAAATCAAAAACAGGAAAGATAATATTAGAGGAAGATGCTATAATGAAGAGGTGGAATGAGTATATAAGAGAATTATATAAAGGAGAAAGGGAAGAATTAACAGAAGATAGTAACTTAGAAGGTCCACCTATTCTGAAAGAAGAAGTCGCTGATGCCATGAAACGTATGAAGAAAGGAAAAACAGCTGGGCCAGATGAAATCACAATAGAAGAATTAGAAGTATTGGGAGAATTTGGAGTAGGTATATTAACCAAAATGTTGAATGATATTTACAGCAGTGGATATTTACCCAGTGATATGCTGAAATCTGTATTTATAGCTATACCAAAAAGACCAGGAGCAATTGATTGTGAAGATTTTCGTACAATTAACCTTATAAACCATATCACTAAGCTTCTACTCAGAATCATAATGAGAAGAACCAAAAAGAAAATAAAAATGGAAATTAGTGAAGAACAGTATGGATTTGTGGAAGGAAAGGGCACAAACAATGCAATTTATACATTACGGACACTAATAGAAAGATCAATAGAGAAACAGAGAGACATATATTTGTGCTTCATAGATTATACTAAGGCATTTGATAAAGTAAAACATGATGAACTGATTAAAATGTTGGAAGATATCAACACTGATGGAAAAGATTTAAGAATAATAAAGAATGTTTACTGGAACCAAGTAGCAGCAATTAAAATGGGAAATAAAAAGGGTAGTTACGAACAGATAAAGCTAGGAGTACGACAAGGGTGTGTCTTGTCACCAGATCTTTTCTCCCTGTATAGCGAAGTAATAATGAGAGAGATCAAAGAGATGCCAGGAATACTAGTTGGAGGTTATAATATAAATAATATACGTTATGCAGATGACACAGTATTGGTGGCGGATAATTCAACAGACCTACAACAATTATTAGACGTTGTAGTAACAGAGAGTGCAAGGAAAGGACTCTCCTTGAATATCAAGAAAACAGTAACAATGGTAATATCAAAGCAAATGGTGACACCAAAATGTGACATAGAAATAGAAGGGAAAATCGGTTAACCAAGTTGATAATTTTAGATACCTAGGGGCACTTATAACATCAGATGGAAGATGTACAACAGAGATTAGGAGCAGAATAGGGCAGGCACAAGCCGCATTTCAGAAAATGAAGAGTATCTTATGCAATAAGTCACTATCACTGAATGTAAGAAAGAGAGTGCTGAAATGCTATGTAAAACCAGTTTTGCTGTATGGCAGTGAATCTTGGAATGTAAATGAACACATTAAGAAGAAATTAGAAGCAACAGAGATGTGGTTCCTGAGACGAATGTTGCGAATTCCTTGGACTGCCAGAGTAACTAACGACGACTGCCTGAAACAGGCTAATGAAACTAGAACATTATATACAACAATAAGACAGAGGCAAACATCTTTCTTCGGTCATGTGATGAGAAGAGAGGCATTGGAGAACATCGTAACAACTGGAAAGATCGAGGGGAAGAGAGGCAGAGGTAGACCAAGAGAAGTGATGCTGGATGGATTGAGACGGTGGCACGGAGGAATATCAGCAGCAGAGTTGATCCAGAAAACCAAAGACCGAGATCTGTGGAGAGCCATGAACGCCTACGCCAGCCGGCACGGCACTTGATGATGATGATGTTTTTCATCTTCCAAAAGGCTACCTTCGCAATGGCAATTTTTGTTCTAATCTCTTCTAGGCATCTCCCATCAGATCTTGTGATTGTTCCGAGATAACTGTACCGATTCACTTGTTTAAGGATATGCCCATTTACTCGTATATCACATCGTGATATGTCCTTCTTCCCAGTGATAACCATAATCTGTGTCTTCTTAATATTCAATTCTAACCCTAGTTGCTCACTGTATGCAACAACCGCATCTACTAAATGTTGCAGGTCCTGTTCATTGTCTGCAATCAAGACTGTATCATCTGCATATCTAATGTTATTGATGTATCGTCCCCCAATGTTGATTCCTTCCATATCTTCTATATTTCTGAAAATATTTTCACTGTACAGGGAAAAAAGATCTGGAGACATTACACATCCCTGTCTCACACCTCTTTTAATAGGCTGATATTGACCTACTTCATTATAAATTCTGATGGCAGCTTGTTGTTTCCAATATATGTTGTTTACAAGTCTAAGGTATTTTCCACCAATTTGTAGATCTTCAAGCATCCTTATCGTGTCGACATGTCTCACTTTATCAAAAGCCTTTGTGTAGTTATTTATAACAGTGTGACTGTTATATATTAAATATAATGAGACCAGGTTTAGAAAATTAAGGTTTCTAAGTATAGAAGCTTTCTTTGGTTTTTCCTTTCCAATTGAGAGAAGCAAAGATGCACTGCACGAAGACGCACAATGTCGTAGTGGCAGGATTAGTGAAAAACATTAAGGTAGCAACCAAAACATTGGGCAGTTTTAAAGGAAGATTCGAACGAGAAAAGTGATTTAGTTTGGAGAGCTGTCAGAACGCACGTATTTTTTTTTTAGGTTAGTTAGTAAAGTAAGTTGGATATCATCAAGGAGGCAAGTATGTTAGAAGACAGGGAAACATAAACTAGAGAAGTTGAAACATATGAAATTAACCAATTGAAATTATGGAAGTAAATTGATTTAAACGAAATAAAAGTTAAGAAATAAAAGAATAAAAATGTCTAATTTTGTAAAAGTAACAATGAGATATGTTTTTAACTGAAGGAAAGAATTGGCATGTGATTTGTTTATATTACTGAGTAAGATCATGATCAATTACCCTAAAAAGAAAGAAATAAATATGCCTTTTTGTCAGAAAAAAAAATATAACGTGTGTTGAATTATTGGCAATTTGCGAGTTTCACCATTGGAATGTGTACAAATTTACTGTTCTCAGTATATACACATTTATTGTGCCCTTGCCTTCTACAAACCCACATTGTTCTTCTCCTACCCGGGACTACATGGGAACTATTAAAGGTGGACACGCCTTGAGGAGTATTGGGTATGTGGTGCGAGACCCGTATTCTATAGATCACTCGGCACTCAATGGGTGAGGTGGTCACGATAGCGCATGGGAAGCCTTTCGAGGGCATTACAGAAATCTATGCCCCAACAGCAGAACAAGTAGATTCGGGAGTAGAGAAATTATTAGAAGATGAAGACACAACTGTGAGACAACTACGAGTGGGCTTCAAATTAAAACCTTATTTAAAAAAAAAAAATTTGAATGTATTCTGAATAGATAAAGACCACATGTATCATTTTTCGATGTAGCCACCAATGCATTTAATGCGAGACCCTTAGCACCGATAAAGTGCTTGGATTACTGTAGCAAAATCAACTCTGGGGTCACTACTCGGTGTGCCTGACCTGGTCGCGAATAGTCTATCACAGAAGTCACACCGTTTTGAAACTTTCTTCTTCTTCTTCTTCTTCTTCTTCTTCTTCTTCTTCTTCTTCTTCTTCTTCTTCTTCTTCTTCTTCTTCTTCTTCTTCTTCTTCTTCTTCTTCTTCTTCTTCTTCTTCTTCCTTCTTCTTCTTCTTCTTCTTCTTCTTCTTCTTCTTCTTCTTCTTCTTCTTCTTCTTCCTTCTTCTTCTTCTTCTTCTTCTTCTTCTTCTTCTTCTTCTTCTTCTTCTTCTTCTTCTTCTTCTTCTTCTTCTTCTTCTTCTTCTTCTTCTTTTCAGACGTGTTTGCGCTGTGCCAGGTTTATTTGCGTCCTTAGGCCGACACATCCGACTTCTGCGGGTGTTTGTTGACAGGGTTAACCTTCCCGGCGAAACTTCCTATTCCACTCATACACTTGCTGGACTGACAGGCATGCATCACTATACTGGACCTTCATTCGCCGATGAATTTCTATAGGTTTCACCCCTTCACTGATCAGAAATGGGATAACAGAATGCTGCTTCTCTTTGGTACATGTCAAAAGTGGGACGGTCATCTTTAAACTGTCCTTATGACGTCACCATGTTCGTCTGCATCGCGATATCTCGTGCGTAACATTCTTGGCATCCGTAACAACAAGATAGGTTACAAGATCATGCCAAGGTTATTGGAATTTCTATAAGACTTTTAAAGTTTTCTTGCGAATCCCTCTCGTAAAAATCACAGGGCAACAAAATCGTTTTGCGGTATCCACTGTAAAAGATGGTCAGTTATGATGAACATTAAAACACTTTCTGTCCGTTAGGAGCCATGTTTGTGTCCCGATTTTGTCATGTGACCAAACCATTCAAGTATTTACTTCATTTCCTTCTCACCCCCTCCTCCCGCCTTTTCTTAAATGTTGTTAGGTTGGCACTAAGTTTTCATGTTGTTGTTTATTTTAATCACAATGTGCCCAAAAAATCTTGACTACGACAGCAAAATATTATTTTGAATTTCTTTAAAAAAGGCATCTCAAATGTAATATAAACATAAATGGAATCGGTCTGAAACAAGTCAACATATTGAAACATTTGGGTAATTTGATAGCAGCAGGTGAAAGATGTATTAAAGAGTTAAATTTAAAATAGTCCAGACAAAACCAGCATTTCGTAAGATGAAGATTATCCTGTACAATACATTTTTGTCAATTAAGGTGAGAGAAAGCGTTCTTAAGAGCTAATTATAGCCTATTCTAATGTATGGTCACCAACGCCACACATGAACTATAAGATGAAGTTTAGTTTAGTTTAGTCGATGGATCAACATCACGGCACACGGGTGTAACCCATAAGTGCTCCGTTTTCCTCCTAACTAAAACCTGATTCTGGAGAAACTCAGCTCAGTGCACGAACTCTGTAGCACCGGCGAGGATCCTGAAATACTTTGGGTAGATTTTTTAACTCGAAATTTTGATAGACTATAAACGTACATTGTTCATAAACAAAGTCTTCTACTCGAAGACGTCTTCACGTCTTCGACACGAGAAGACAAGATTGCAAATGACAATTACAGGGTGTTTGTAAAGTCTCCCTACATTTTGTACGAAGCAGCTAACGATGATTGAGCTGATAGTCTCATAGAGTCAAATATCGAGGAGCAGCACACCTACAAGATAGAGAAGTACGGTGACATGGTCGCTAGTCTGAGACTGGAAGGGTGCACTGTCAGGCTATTCACCGTTGAGGTAGGCGCAAGACGTCTAGTCTCCCACTCCGTGTATGATGTATTAAAGCAAATTAGCAAATGGGCATAAAAGGACAAGCCAGAACTCGGGCACAAAAAGGCAGCCGTTGGCTGTGGAATTGCTTAAATATGGATTGAGACATGTCTCGAAACTAGTATGGATACCGGTTACTGCTGAGCCACCAACAATCTCTCAACTAAGAGCAAGAACTTGCCCTGTCTCGTGTGCATCTAAGTACCGGATTGTTCGGCGGGGTAATCGCCGCACGGCAGCAGTCATCAAATCATGCAAATGTCGGCCGAAGTCCAACCTCCATACAAGGGCGGTAGTCGTCTTCCATAAGTCGCACGCAGCGGCAGAGACCAAGATGTGGGTCGAGAAACCCAGAGGAAGAACCGGCTTCCTATTAGAGTGCGGCGCCAATAACGGGTCACGAAGAAGGAACACGGCAACGAAGACGAACGGAGGCGATAGAGGCCGTGGCTGGGGAAGCTGACTCCCCACGACCACAGATGCTAAGATGGTGTGAGGGCACACTCATCGGTTACACAGGCTCTCCTCACTGATGGGAGGGAGGCTTGAGAGTGGACATGTTAAGCTAAGGGACAAGCACAAACAAGGACAACGAAATCTACCGAACGTCTCGCACGGCAGGGGAAAGATGCCCGGAGTCATGACCCGAACTGGCCCGCCCCTAGAGAATGTCAAATAGGTAAATGGGCCGCATAATTAGGGCGATCAGAAGCCCTCTGCCGTGTTTGCTCCACGGAGGAGTTTCCATCACTGTACGTAGAACAAATTTATGACATCTCAAAAAATATGCTCCACAGTCCATCGTGAAGCAGTATGCAGCGAATGACTGTCGTTTACTGGAGTAATTCTATGGGGTTTCTTGAAAGGAAATGTTTACAAAAAATAATGTACACACAGTTGAGGACCTGAAAGAAGCAATCAGAATTACTATTCAAGAAATAACAACAGACACATTGCAGAGGGTATTTGGCAATATGAAGACACGTGTACAGTCCTGTCTTGAAGACTATGGTGGACATTTCCAACACCTGTTATAATGAATACTTGATTGGTACTTTCCAGCTTCTCCAAAACAGCATTAGACCATAGCAGTAACTATTGTAACTAATTTAATGCATCTTTAGCACATTTATTATGATATCACCAAATTTGTTCTACATACAAAGTGTAGTGAGACTTTACAAACACCCTATAGTTGTATAAAAAAGAAAAACAGAATTTAGAAAATAAAGCTTTACGCGCACTATAAATGTAATTTGATAACCAAACCAAATAACCAAGCGAATCTGCCAACCTCGCAAATGTTGACATCGTTACAGGCCAACAGATCGAGGACCAGCCAAGAGACACTATCGCTCCGGGATTCCGAGTGACATAAGTATTGATAGATGGGAAATCAACAGAGCGGATAGCTGCGTGTTTAATTAAAGTGTGTGCAATATCAGAGTGGAAAAAAAGTTGACTAGTTGAAACGTTGAATGGCATTGTACATACAATACTGAGTGCAAGAAAATGCACAAAACTTCATGTTGTTCACACAAATGTGAATTTTTGTTTCAGGCTTTCTCTAACGCTTTGTCCTGCACAGGGTATTGTTTTTATTTTCGCCTTCTCTCTCTCTCTCTCTCTCTCTCTCTCTCTCTCTCTCTCTCTCTCTCTCTCACACACACACACACACACACACACATATGCGCGTTTACAAACATACTTTAAGGATCTGACAAAACAAAATCAGTGAGACATTTCAATAAAAACTGAAACTCCAACCTCCGCATCAATGGACCTGGTGAACACTTAGATGCACCGCATAGACATATGCACACACACACAAACATACAGAGAGAGAGAGAGAGAGAGAGAGAGAGAGAGAGAGAGAGAGAGAGAGATATGGGAGGGGGGCGGGAGAGACATACAAACACACGCCCTTATACACTCACATACACACACAATATACATATATATTCTTATCATCATCATCATCATCATCATCATCACGTGCCATGCCTATACGTGAGCATGGGCGTTCATGTTTCGCCATCTCACACTATCACCAGAGTCGCGGAACAGCTCCGGTGTCTTGTCTCGACCATACCACGTGGTCATGCCAGCCAGGTATTTACTTCTTTTCCTTCCGCTTATTCATTCCCCCCGCCCTCTTCCTCCCCCTATCTTGCCAGTTGTCAATAAGTTCCCTGGTGTATTTCTTTTCATAACGCGTCCAAAATAATTTAGACTGTCCACGGCTCATTTCTCTAATCATTTTATGGTTTTCATCCACTTCTTGTACCGGGTATTTGTAGTCTCACTGCACTTTGTATGTAGAACAAATCTGATGATGTCATTAAAACATGTGCTTAAATAGTCACTAAAGTAGTCGTGAGGTGGAAAATAATTAAACTAAGATATTTATAAGGGTATCCAGGTTGGGATGAGTTCAAATCATTTGTAGCCTTCTGCAAGAAGCCTGGAAATTGGCTCGTTTTCCCCCATGTGAGTACAACTAAAATAAAGAAAGTATTCTACACGAAATCTAGAAATATAGGCTTCTTTGGGAGGAGTGGAGACCACGGAAGCTTACCACTATCCCTAAAGAAGATGACATCCTCTATAATGGAACAGGACTAGTGTGAGTTTTTCCGCCCTCATGGAGTCTCCATTAGCCTATATCCATATACTGTATGTACTGAACATATAATGTGTGAACTGAACATACATTGTAGCACAAGACATCTAATGTGTGAACAGAACAGACAATGTTATAACAGAACATTTACTGTGTGAGCAGAACAAACACTTATATCACAGAATAGTCATCAAGAAATCACACAAAGTTTGATTCATAACACAAAAATGTAATGTCAAATCAAAGGTTAGAGTGCGAATCAGTCTGAGATATAGCAAAAGAAAAAGCAAAAGCAGAGGCTGCAGCAGGATATAACAATATGGATTGCAAACAATTAAGTATATTTAGCTCCTGCGAAAAGAAGAGACATACTAAACACAGGCACTATGTACATACCTTTCACAGAACTCCATACCCAGGTGAAACCAAAGTGTTACTTATCAAAAATGAGAAAAAAATCAATAAATATATAATACTTCTTCTTCTTCAGCGTTCCGAGCCATTGAGGTTCTTTGCTGCAAATACAATCCGTCTCAATTCGTCTCTCTGGTGGACCTTCTCTTGCCAGTCGTTGATTTCAAGTGCTTGTAGGTCTGTACATGTATTATCTCTCCACCGCCTTCTTGGTCTACCTCGGGGTCTACGGTCATTTATTTCCTGGGTGTAAGCGAGTTTTGTTTCCCTATTATCTTCCATTCTTTCTATATGCCCCAGCCATTGTAGTCTATTAGCCTTCATGATACCAGTGATTAGCGGGGACTTAAACAGATCATAAATGTCTTTGTTACTTCTTCTTTTCCACTCTCCACTTTGTGTATCCCTAATGGGTCCAAAGATGCGTCTTAAAATTTTGTTCTCAAAGGTTTGTAACAAGGCTTCGTCTCCTTTCGTTGTACTCCAGGTTTCAGAGCCATACAGCACAACTGGTCTGATCAGTGTTTTGTATATTGTGATTTTGGTGTTACGAGATAGCGCCTTTGATTTTAGTAGATGTTGTAGTGCATAGTATATCTTATTTCCAGAGTTGATTCTAGTTTGTATTTCTTCCCTTATGATGTTGGAGCAGTTGAAGATCGTACCCAGGTATTTGTATGTTTCCGTTCTTTTAATGGTCATATTATCTATTTGTATGTGGCCAGAGTTTCTAGCCATTCCGTCTCTTGAAATTACCATATATTCTGTCTTATCTTGGTTGATAACCAGCCCCATCTGTTGGGCTTTTCCCTTTAAGTGAGTCAATATTTCCAATGTCTTTTGTTCACTTTGCCCTATAATATCTATATCATCTGCATAACCAAGCAGCTTGGATGTTCCTCCAATATCACATTCCTCCTTTACCTTCCTTACAACTTTCTCTAGAGCCAGATTGAAGAGTAGCGGCGATAGTGCATCACCCTGTTTCAAGCCAGACGTTATTTGGAAGGGGTCTGATTTCCTGCCTTTATATGTTACTATATTATAAGTATAAATATATAATACTGAAGTGTTAAGATAAAACAATAAGTATTATAGGACAACAAAACACTGCCCACGTTTTGGTTCTAGAACCTTTGTCAAGGACAGGACAACACAAACAGATAAAAAGCGAAATAAAGCACACAAAATAAAACAAACTTGAACACAGCTTCTTTTTGATATGATAGAAACAGAAATGGTGGTTTACACCGGTGCAGAACCGTGCTCTTGGGCTACAAAAGTGTGTGTTGCCAAATGGTGCCAAACTTTTGACGTGACTGGGAAATATATAACAGTAGTTACAATAGTTACTACTATGGTCTAACGATGTTTTAGGGAAGCTGGAAAGTACCAATGAAGTGTTCATTATAACAGATGTTTGAAATGTCCACGACAGGCTTGAAGACATGACTGTGCACGTCTCTTCATATTGTCAAATACCTTCTGCAACGTGTCTGTTGTTATTTCTTCCGTGAATAACATCATTCTGTTTGAAGTGCAAAGAATTACTCCAGCAGACGACAGCTGTCGCTGCATATGAACGATGGTCTGTGAAGCGCATATTTTTATGACATGTAAATGTTTCTTCGTCTTCCTATCTTTGTTTCAATCTATTGGGAAGCTTGCCTATAGTATGTCCAGATTTGTTTGCCTTCATTCACGATCAATTATTGTGAAAACTGTCTGTTGCATCGTTATGAAATTTTTCCAGCCGTCTTATATTTACCCCCACCCAAGGAATATGTCTTTGATAGGTCCAAAAACAACTTAAATCATTGAAAGCGGCGACATTCCTTTGATGTTTTGCTGAACAACTGGTGATTTCTCGTTAACAAAGTTATTTTTACGGTAATGGGAGACCTGTCAATTCTGATGACACACAAAGGCGTATCCGGATTCGTATGGGAGTGGGTGCAGTGAAAGAACTAGCTTAAAATCGACAGGGTCGGCAGCATTGCACCGGGTCTTTATCCCATATGGCTCAGTTTCTTTCCGCACCGCGGAAAGCGTCACACAAAGCACGAACTCCGTAGTTCCAGCGACGACCCTCGGGAGTCTCCGAAAAAATGCACTCGTGAAATGGAGGACGCGGCCGGAATGGAACATACAACCTTCGGAGCCCGAGTCAGACGGCTTGACCACTTCACCACGGAGAATCCCGAGAGGGGTGCAATGTGTAATATTAGTAAAGACAGAGAATTTACAGAGGCACGGGGTAAATAATTTGTAAATTAACAGGAAAGTAGAAGGAATATATTTCTTACCTTATTTTTCATTTCCTTCTTGTTTCTTCAGCTGATGCTAATGCTGTAATGTTTAGGGCCTGCAATTCGTCTGAATAGTTGGAGCAAAATATCCCAGTAAGTGTGTACGTAGATTAGGTCTGCGATCTGCTCAGACCTTAATCTGTGTCGGACGATTCCAGTAGGTTGATGATTGCTCTCGGTTGCATAAAATTCAATCCATCCTTTCTCCAATAGTCCTCTTCCTGTTTCAACACATGGTCCTGACGTTTTTTCCAGTAACATTTATCAATATTTAATAGCGCGGACAGACAGACAGACAGACAGACAGACAGACAGACAGACAGACAGACAGACAGACAGACAGACAGACAGAAAGGTAGGTAGGTAGGTAGGTAGACAGAAAGGTAGGTGAGTGGG
The DNA here is from genome assembly GCA_963921405.1 of Cepaea hortensis. Classification (NCBI taxonomy): domain Eukaryota; kingdom Metazoa; phylum Mollusca; class Gastropoda; order Stylommatophora; family Helicidae; genus Cepaea; species Cepaea hortensis. Next base: position 57,457,326 of record OY992897.1, on the reverse strand, counting down.
TGGGTGGGTGGATGGCTGGCTGGGTGGGTGGGTCGGTCGGTCGGTCGGTGGGTTGGTCGGTGGGCCGGTCGGTCGGTGGGTGGGTGGGTGAGTCGGTCGGTCGGCTGGCCGGCCGGCCGGCCGGCAGGCAGGCAGGCAGGCAGACAGACAGACAAACAGGCAGGCAGGCAGTTAGGCAGACAGACAGACAGACAGACAGACAGATAGATAGATAGATAGATAGATAGATAGATAGATAGATAGATAGATAGATAGATAGATAGATAGATAGATAGATAGATAGATAGAAAGATAGATAGATAGATAGATAGATAGATAGATAGATAGATAGATATATAGATAGATAGATAGATAGATAGATAGATAGATAGATAGATAGATAGATAGATAGATAGATAGATCCCCGCCAGGAGCCAGGCCGAGCCAGCTAGTTTATTTATATAATCACGTTTCATGAAAGAACCCACAGTTTGACGACAGCTCTGAACTACCCCGTATAAATTCCCCCAGTCTGCCAAAAGCGAAACCGCGCAGACAAATTTCAAAAAACAGCGGGGGTGTGTCTTGTTGACGCGGTAATACTCTTAAAATGATGGAATGAATGCGGGGGCAATAAAATATATACCGCATATAATCAAACATTGAAATCTGCTGTACAATCTCCAGAACAAAAATTTTTTTGTTGGGTGGACATAATTATAAGGTTATATGCTAAATATCATCATTTTCCCTCAGTTGGTTACTGAGATATTGAATTTTATATTGAGGCAACAAAAAAAAACAAAAACAAAAAAAACACTATAGCCGTCATTTTATCCAAAACAACAAAACACTCACTTTTAATGTTTTACTCCGTGTCATAAAATACTAGACCACTAACGGCGCTACATGATTTTTTGTTTATTTATTCACTATCAGCATTCAATATTTAATCTGCAGTTATATTTTACAACACCACCGGTTGCCATGCAAATACCACGCCACGCCAAAATCGATCTGCCAACTTCTTTATAAACCTGATTCTCTGCCGCTGCAATCATTCGTTTGGCACAAATATGAACTCGATTGAGCGCATTGATACTTCTGATCGATAACATTGCTCCCGTTAATGAACATACATTAGTAGACAAATTGCCGGGCCGGAATCAGAAACCGGCGCGGACTGTTAGGCCAATAATGATCAGAAAAAGGAATGGCATTAGTAAATATTGGAGCGACATTGGCGGCATAAGATCGTTGCTTGATTAGAGGTGAAGTTCAACATTAATTATGAGGGATGCTAGCTGGTATACATTAGAGCGTGGTTGGGGGAGGGGAATAGATAGTCTGACAAACAGTCAGACAGACTGGTCAGGCAGATAGGCAGACAGGTATAATCATACAGATCAGAAGACACATAGAAAGCCAGTTCTGGGAGTCTGACAGACAAGCAGATAAAACAGCTAGGTAGGCAGATAAAACAGCTAGGCAGGCAGATAAAACAGCTAGATGGGCAGATAAAACAGCTAGATGGGCAGATAAAACAGCTAGGTAGGCAGACAAACAGACAAGCTAGCAAGCGTGCAGAAAGCACGTGTAAGGCAGATTTGACGTCTTTGGTCAGATGTGTGATGTTAGTTAGTACTGATAATGTTGCAGCTGTTTTCCAGATTTGTATCGAACAGTCTGGAGCACAGTCGACCCTTTGAAATGGTAAGTTGTGAAAAGAACTGCTCGCAGAAGTAAGTTGTTTCGATCACAGAGCATAATTCTATGCATGTCTCATCGAAGTCGGAAATCCATCATTGCTTATGTAACGTCTATACAACTGAAGCAGCGGGAGGTTGTTGTACCCAGCTTTCAGCTCATCATTACTTTACAGCAGAATGATTTCGTGTTGTAGGTTATCAGGCACATCAGATGCCAACACATTGTATGGTATGACATATGGTATGACAAGATGTTCGGCTCCATTTGTTTACTTTTCACGTCCCTGAATCTTTCATTAAATAAACACTCCCCAGCATACTCAAGTTTAGAAGGCCGTTGTCCGTTCAGGGTGAGGGAACCGCCCTTGTTATTCCTTTCAGAGTGGGGGACCCGCATCGTGTTATTTCTTTCAGAGTGGGGGAACTTCTTCTTCTTCTTCGTTCACCCAGAGTTTTTTTTTCCGGATGTGATTGCGTTGTGCCTGTTTACAGCAAAGCTGCATTCTTGCGCCGTTAGGCCGACACATCCGACTTCTGCGGGCATTTGTTGACCGGGTTAACCATCCCGGGAGTGGGGGAACCATCCCGTGTTATTCCTTTCAGAGTGAGTGTACCGCCCCCTGTTATTCCTTTCGAGTTTCACTTAATTTATTTTCAAATGATTTCATATGTGATAGGAGGGAGCTGAGAAACAGTTTGCGGCCTGCAGCTTGACGTACAGCTCCGAGAGATACTTGGTAATGTCCACCATGAACGCTAGATCACACAGCCACTTGCTGTGAACTACATGACTTCATCCCGCAGTTCGTAAAACCTTATGAGCATGTTCCAGCGATGTTGCTTTGGGAAAAGCTCTTAAATTTATTGAATTTCGAGTCCCATCTGTGGTTGTCTTGGCAGGGCCAGACCCAGTTATTTCGCGGGCCTAATGCGGCTCGCGGGCCGGAGGTTCCCCACCAATGATCTACAACAAGGTATTTCTCATCCTTTAAAACCACACATTGTGTTTCTGTAGGAAAAATCGGGCGGTTGTTTAGACTTCATTTACATGTGACGACTAAGTCAGCCAATTTTCTGTGTCTCTGTATATCATGTAAACATTGTTCACGTGGTTCTGATTGTAGAACTATTTATCTTAACTGATTCAGTGCCGAAGTTACGCTCCATTATTACAGAAGGACGAAATATCGCCATACTAGGGTCATCGTGTTGTTTTGTTTCTTTGTACCTTCCACAATTTTCAAGCTCGGCCAATGTAAATTTACGTTATAATATTTGTTCCTTTGATTATGTACCATGTTTAGTCCAAACCTACTTTTTGATTGGCACTGAGCCAGTCCATGTATCTTCTCCTTTTAATTTCCAACTGCTGCGAGCTTTTAACCGTGCTCAATATGCATACAGTGGGCTCGCTGGTGGAATCGCTAGAAGACTACGCTAATGATGTCTTAAGTGTTCCATGCCTGGGCTCGACGTCTGCTAAGAGAGAGGAAAACTAACCACCTATTTCCCCGTGCACGACGGCCTACAACATTGAAGGTTTGTAGGTCAGGATGGCCGAATGGATAAGAACACGTGTTCTTAAAACATCCGGAGTGCTGATACAGAGGAAAGGGTTTCAAACCCTACACCGAAATGGAGTGAAAAAAACACAGTCAGTAGCAACTGGAAAATTTTCAAGTAACTTCAAAGCGGAGGTAGAGGCTTTGAAAACTGCAGCAGAAATGCTCTTGATGGAGGAAAATAAAGAGAAGCAAATAGCTATCTTCACAGATGCAAAGTCAGCTGTCTCAATACTGAAGAGCAAAAACAGCACAGAACTAGCTGACCTAAGAGCAGCACTCCATGGTCTATGCCAGAAATTCAAAAAAGTTGTAATACAGTGGATCCCATCACATTGCAGTACACCTGGAAATGAAGAGGCTGGCAGACTGGCAAAAGAGGGTGGACGACTACCACAGCCTGACATAGACATAACCTATAATGAGGCAAAAAGGTTTATAAAAAGCACTTATAGAACCAAATGGGAATCAGAGCATCCAGGCCACCAGAAGAATGATGCATATTACAAACTCGACCGAAGAGAACAAGTAGCAATCTTCAGACTCCGCACAGGACATAACAGGCTGAAATACCACTTGTTCAATAAACTAAAGATAGGAGATACCGATGAATGTAATTGTGGAACTAGTAAAATGACAGCTAAACATTTGCTGCAGGAGTGCCCAATATATGCAGAACAGAGAAAGATATTTTGGCCCACACCTGCTTCATTTGAGGACAAGCTCTATGGAGATATCAACAAGCTCAAGTTGACTGCAGCTTACTTTAACTACATTCAGGTTGACATTTAAAGGTGCATGAAGAAGTATTTAGACTGCCGCACTTCATCCCACAGGTATGTCGGTTACAAAAGTGTCCCAGAGGCATGAAATGGAATATTGCTTGGATAGCAAATCTATTACGTGGAAAGTCGGAATCGAAAGCTCACTGTGTGGATGTCATCTGCAGACTGTATTCTTCTGGTTTCCGGAAGAACAGCCTATGGTGAACGGAAGACCCAATATACGGAAGTGAGGCTAAGCAGCCATGTGCAGGACGTGACGATTCCTTGGGTGAGCCCAGTACCTGAGCGCTGTGTGTCGGCTCTGCAAGTATGGAAGCCTCCTTGGATGGCGGGGAATACCCATGGTCTGCCCCTGCCTTCACTTGAGGGTTGACCAGGATGACCTTTGGCTGTTCTATATGGGCCAGCTGGGTTTGGGGATAACACCACAACAGTGAGAATCAAACGTCCTAAGAAACCCCTGGGAAGGTTAACCCGGTCAACAAATGCCCGCAGAAGTCGGATGTGTCGGCCTAACGGCGCAAGAACGCAGCTCTGCTGTAAACAAGCAAAAAAAAACTCCGGATGAACGCAGAAGAAGAAGAAGAAGAAGAAGAAGAAGAAGAAGAAGAAGAAGAAGAAGAAGAAGAAGAAGAAGAAGAAGAAGAAGAAGAAGAAGAAGAAGAAGAAGAAGAAGAAGAAGAAACCCTACACCGGACAGTTGGATTAAAATGTTGACCTATCGTCCTTGACTTGGGAACGTAAATTACAAGTACCTCTGAAGTCGGAGTGCATTCACCTAATGGTGAGGGACACTGTTAATATGGAAAGCTAATCCACACGCGAAATTCAGTCCAGCAGTACTAGAAGTAGTGATTATGGACTAATCTTGAGTTCAAGCGAACGAGCGCCAAAAAAATTGAGAGTCTCGGCAATTTTCGGACCCATGGTTGATACTAGCTTCGTGGCTTCAATTTGTGTTTGTTTTTAAATTGTGTCATTTATTGTTTGCCTTTTCTTTAATTAAATTCACACAGGCAAACAATTGTTTTGAACTACATAAACTGACTGTCTCCATTTATTCCAAATTGCAGAAAATAAATTTATTATCAAGGTTTATTATAGACTGTAAGGAATACATTGATTATCAAGGTTTATTCTTGACTGTAAAGGATAAATTGATTATCATGGTTTATTCTAGACTGTAAAAAATACATTGACTATCGTCATTTATTCTAGACTGTTAAGAATATGTTAACTGTCACCATTTATTCTTTTCTCTAGAGAATAAATTGACTATATCCATTTATTCCAAATTGTAAAGAATAAAAATTGACTATTTTCATTTATTCTAAATTATAAGGAATGCACTGTCTATTTTCATTTATTCTATTCTATAAAGAATAAATTACCCATATTCATTTATTCTCGACTGTAGAGACTAAATTGACTATCTTCATTTATTATACATTTTAGAGAATAAACTGGTTATCCTCATTTATCATAGACTTTAGAGAACACACTGTCACTACCTACCTAGATTTATCCTAGAGTGTAGAGAAGACATTGACTACCTAGATTCATTACAGACTTTAGAGAAAACACCGACTACCTAGATTTATCCTAGACTGTAGAAAATAAATTGACTATCTGAATGTGCAGCATAGTATAGTCATCTTTATGTGACAATCGTGAACGAAGGGACCGGCAACATTGTTTGCTTAAAATCGGGCAGCTTCGCAAATGAAACAAGACCCCGGATGTTTATTTGTTACTCAAACTATCACTTCCGTGTCATTGTCTCATCACTGAATAATAATTACCTGATTGGCTGACATGTAGGCCAGTCTATTTATACTCAACATGGCGACAATTAAATGGCCACAATTTAATGGCAATTGATGTCCACTGCACGATTTCTTATAAAAGGGGATGAGAAACAGGATTAGTTTGTTGAAGGGAGAAACTGTTGAAAGATATAAAAGACAAAGATAACTTTTCTAACGGGACACTTTGCACAGATCCGCACACACACACACACACATATACATACAAAGATTAGGTGATTGAGGGAAGCATGTGTTGGAATATATTTGTAAAAATAAAACATTAGAACCCAATAGATAAATTTCTAATATCAATACTTTAAAAATCAAAGATACTGCTTGGCTATTATAGAAACCAGGTAAATATGGGTAGATATTCTAGGTCACACAAGAAAGCCGAACTATTTTAAATGTTAAACCAGAGTATTTTCTCGCCGTCCACGAGAAATCAGTTAGTTAGTCGTAGCATAGGGTCGCCCCATTATGCTCCATTCCTGTGCCAGTGGATATCACACATTGATCTGCACTGATAGAAGTAGAGGAAAGAAGTGGGGATTAGAGGACATACTTCACCATGTAGCCGGTCCTTTGCAGATTGTTGCCCTCATTCCGGTGCACCGAAAAACCAGTTGATCTCAGCCCTGTTTCCCCTTTCGCCTAATGACAGGACTGTCCAGAACAGCACCGTGGGGTTACCTGCCGGGATCTGTACTACCCATGTTCTGTTTTCCGTTTCTTTTGCGTTAGCTCGCTTTGAACTCAACCATAGTCTATACACTTGCTACTGCTTGAGAGTGGACTTGACTGCTTTTTCGTGTGGCTTAGCTTTCTCCATTACCAGTGTCCCTCGCCATCAGGCGAACCCACTCCGTCTTAAGAGGTAATTGTAATTTACGTCCCCAAGTCAAGGACTACATGCCAATAGTTTAGTCCAACTGTCCTTACTTCGGCATCAGCACACCGGATGCTTAAAAACGTGTTTTTATCCATTCGGCCATGCTGACCTACGTATAGTACTCTTGAGACGGACTCTGTAATGTGGTGGAAACACGGCGATGTAACAGTAGCCGAAATCAATGAAATGTCGGCCAAAGTCCAACCTCCAGCCCATGATGGCGTAAAACGTCTTGTGAAGACCGCACTCCGCAGAAGAGAAGGGTTGAGGGATGGGGACCCCAAACCCACAATCAAAGTAGCGCAGAGGAAGAGCCAGCTTCCGGAGACGAGCAGGAGTGCGTCTCTCTGGGCCATGAACGGGGTACCAAGCATGCAACATGGCAGCAACGACCTGTACTGGTGCATTGCGAAAAGCCGGCGTAGAGGCCACGATAGAGAAAAACGGTCAGGGAAGAAGCTGGCTTCTCAAGGCCAAAGGTGCTAGAACATGCTCGAGGACACGAAGCACCAGGCGCACGGTTCTCTGCCCCCCGATGAAGGTGTGGCTTGGGAGAAGGCACAATTCGCAGTTTTGGGACAAACGGGGAAACAACTCAACTTCTCTATACATGGTACGAACGCAGAGCAGGAGAAAGACGCAGGGAGTCATGACCCGGGTATACCCGCAGAGAGAATCAGGAAGGTAAAGGGGCCGAAATTAAAGGCTTCTGATGATGAAACACCTCGTGTCGTGTTTGCTCCGCAGTGGAGTTGTTATCACTGATTAATGGGGCCCACTTTATGAGGTTCCTACGGTGCCCACTTCATGTTGTTCCCACGAAGCCCACTTCATGAGGCTCTCACGGGGCCTATTTCACGAGGCTCCCACAGGGCCCACTTTATGGGGTTCCAACTTGGCCTACGTCATGAGGCTCCCACGGGGCCCATATTACGAGGCTCCTTTCACGGGCTCACTTTATGGAGGCTCCCGCTGGGCCCACTTCACGAGTCCCCCACGGGCCCACTTTATGATGCTCCCACTAGGCCCACTTTATGAGGCACACATAGGGCATACTCCTTGAGGCTCCCACGATCCCACTCGCCAAGGGGCGAGCTGTCACTCTGATCATTCGGCCAGTACCCGCGCCACGTTTACCAACAACACGCAGACATAGTTCCGAAGCGACACGCGAAACCGCATATCATGTTACAATCCAATAAAATACAAATCAAATATTCTACAGACGACAGCACGGAATATTCAGCTATAGAATACCTTGCTTGTATTGACTGTCAGCAGCACAATAACAGACAGAATTATTTATTATAGTACAAAAAATATAAACAAACATTACCATTCCGGGTTATGCAGGTAAGAATGGTCGATAATAGGTTTGCATCTCAATCGACAGGAGCCGTGGTGGTATCGTGGCTAGACACTCGCTTGCCGGTCAGGTGATCATGTCTACGATCCCCATCGAGGCGGTTTTAAATCTACAAATTGACCTGGGCTCCCGATTCGATATGTAGAAAAAGAAAACTTTCCCCCTCGTTCAACCTGCTGTACTAATGGGCTCGCAGCCCGACCCACCCTAAAATAGACGCCAAGCAATGTCTTGGAAAGATAAGGCGGGCGGCGTGACACTGAACGCATGACCCACCACCTGCTGATTGATCTAATCAAACATGGGTTTAGCACAATGTGCGCGATGCGCATTCAGGCGCGTAGAAGGATCCCTTACCTGCTGACGTTTATCACAAAACCCCCCATAGTGTCTTGCCAGTTACGTGTTCTATTGTATTTGACCAGTTAGGTGTTCTGATCCCTAATATACCTTTTAGGGTATTTATATCACTGCCTTCCCCCTGTCCTTTCCCGCCACGTTCGCCAGTTATAGCTAAGTTTTATAGTGCATGTCTTTTCCTTCCTTTGTCCGTGTTTACCGTTAAGGTTACAAAGGTTCGCAGCTGTGTTTCGAACGCGGTATGTGGGATACGAGTTGAGTTCCTAAGCCTTTCACCAGAGACAGCAAATATAACTTAACCAAGACAATAACTGAAACATTTTGGGGCAATGATAACATTTGCCAATTTGTTAACTCGTGTGGTTCTTGTTATTGTCTCGGCAATACTACGTCTCAAATATGTCAATATATTTTTCGTCATGCTAAGCGAATGTCTATATGTCACAATTATGCAATGCAATTGGCCGGATGCACACATGAAGAATTTACAGTATCAATCGTTTTGTGAAATATACGAGGGAGGGGGGGGGGGGGGCTTCAAATGAAAACCTTAAAAATGTGAGTGAACTTACAATAACCACGCCATTGTCTTGTAACCTGTCAATATTGTTGTTAAGGATGTCAAGAGTATTTAGCACGTGACATCACGGTGCAAACGAACACAGTGGCATCGTGAAGATAGTTTAAAGATGGCCGTCCTACTTTTGACATGCACAAAAGAGAGGCAGCGTTCTGTTATCCGTTTTTTTTTTTTTTTATCAGTGAAGGGGTGAAACCTATAGAAAGTAATCGGTGAATGTAGGTCCAGTATGGTGATGCATGCCTGTCAGCTCAGCAAGTGTTTGAGTGGAGTAGGAAGTTATGACTCGTAATCAAATCCAAACGACGTGGACTTCTGAGTAAAGGTGTCCTTTTGCAATATGACAATGCTTGACCCCATATTGCCCGTGCAACGGTTGAAACCATCGAAGACTTCCACTTTCAGTATATACCACACCCACGTGTGACCGCCAGACCTAGCCCCAAGTAATTTCCACCTGTTTGGACAACTCAAAGGTAAAATAAAAATAATTAAAGTTTTCATTTGAAGCCCCTCTTATTTTGATTTTAAGATGGAGAAAAGCGGGAAGGAGGCTCGCCTGTTGTAAGGGATAATTTCACCAACGGGCAATGTGAAAAGGGAAAGACGAGAACACGAAACGGGAGGGAGGTATTAAATATATCGGTCGACGGCGTTATTGATCGTTGCCACGGCAAGCAATGCACTTAATGTAGCTATGAAAATCCAGTTAGCGTTGTACTAAAGCCCGCTGATTTACTGCGGACATGTACAACTACCTGGCTACGGGATGTTATTCGCAGGTTGCCAGCTTTCTTCAGAACTGCAACCAAAGCAGACTTTTAAGATTGTAATGCTGGCTGGATTTGATGGCAAATTTCTTCTTTGGCACATTCTAACAGTTGCTGGCATGAAGATTACAGAATGCTAATCTTATGTAAGTTTCAATGTTTTAATTATAGTTTATTCTTAGCCGTTGCAATTTAAATTAATTTTTAAATATGTAAACTCCACCATGGATTAAGCACGACAGAATGACTCCGATCGCCAGAAGCGCCCTCCTACGGCGAGTGTTGTGGCCTCTTTACTTTCGTTATGCACTTCGTGGGCGGGCTTACGCGGGTCATGACTTCCGGGTGGTTTTATTTTCGTGTCTGCCTTCGCACCTGATTTCGAGATGTTTTAAATAGCTTTTACAACATGTCCCACAGATACGCCGCTATGTGTGCCTGCCCACAAGCTATTCCTCGCACGATGCCGAACACTGTACATCCGGTATATTGTGACATGGCAGAACTACAGACCCACTATAGGAGACATAATGGTAAACTATGATATTAACAACGATACCGCCCTCTACACGTGAGCAGTGGTAGCTCAATAGCTAGAACACACGCCCGCCGGTCCGATGGTCAGGAATTCAAATCCCCGTGGGGAAGGGGATTGTTTGTAACTGACATAGGTTCCAAAGTTGACCCAGCTTCAAATAGGCACCAGGAAATGTTATGGGCAGTAAAGTCTGCCGGCATGAGACTGAGTACATCGCCCATAGAGTGCCGTTTAATCTATACACATGAGACAAGCACCATATACCCAACGGGGGTGTCTCCTTGGTGATATAGTCCAGCCGCACGGCTGCCGCTGTGATGTAGTCCAGCCGCACGGTTCCCGCTGTGCTGTAGTCAAGCCGCACGGTTCCCGCTGTGATGTAGTCAAGCCGCACGGCTCCCACTATGATGTAGTCCAGCTGCATGGCTCCCGCTGTGATGTAGTCCAGCCGCACGGCTCCCGCTATGATGTAGTCCAGCCGCACGGCTCCCGCTATGATGTAGTCCAGCCGCACGGCTCCCACTATGATGTAGTCCAGCCGCATGGCTCCCGCTGTGATGTAGTCCAGCCGCACGGCTCCCGCTGTGATGTAGTCCAGCCGCATGGTTCCCGCTGTGATGTAGTCCAGCCGAACGGATCCTTCTATTATGTAGTCCAGCCGCACGGCTCCCGCTATGATATAGTCCAGCCGCACGGCTCCCGATGTGATGTAGTCAAGCCGTACGACAGCCGCTGTGATGTAGTCATGCCGCACGGCAGCCGCTCTGATGTAGTCAAGCCGCACGGCTCCCGCTGGGACGTAGTCCAGCCGCACGGCTGCCGCTGTGATGTAGTCCAGCTGCACGGCTCCCGCTGTGATGCAGTCAAGCCGCACGGCAGCCGCTCTGATGTAGTCAAGCCGCACGGCTCCCGCTGTGATGTAGTCAAGCCGCACGGCTCCCGCTGTGATGTAGTCCAGCCGCACGGCTCCCGCTGTGATGTAGTCAAGCCGCACGGCTCCTGCTGGGAAGGCTGTGGATTCATTGCCGAACTAAGCTAATCTACACTATCTAAATGTAATCTAAATATCATCAGTAATGTTGACAAAGAACACCAAGGACCGAGATCTGTAGAGACATGAACGCTTATGCCAGCTGGCAGGGCACTTGATGATGATGAAACCATTCTAGTGGACTTTGGTAAATTTGGGGCGATTTTTGAGCTACTTCTAGTGGCTCCTGGTGTACTTAAAGTTAAATAACGGACACGTTAACTAACACATGCTGGCGCCTGTAGCTCTGGAGTAGTGAGTGCAGTTTCACAATATGAGCGTCGGTCGTGCAGAAAGCAATGGCAAACTACTGAGCGTAAAACTATAGAAAATCACAAAAGGCCAAAAATGCTGGGGTTGATTGACACGTCCTGTTAAAACAGGGACATGGAACTATAGATAACTAGCATACATTCACGAAAGTGTTAACGATCATATGTATGAATGTTAACTAGAAAAATATCTTTTATATTAATGTTATCTAAAAAGTTATCTAAAATCTATCTATCAAGTTATCTAAAAAAAAAAAAAAAATATTTTTTAAATTTTGGTTCACATATCCTTTACAGGACATCGCTGTCAACATCAGCATCTTTCAGCCGATTGTTGATTTCTTGGCTCAGTAGTTTGCCATTGCTTTCTGAGCGACCGGCTCATATACCCCGTAAGTTACCAACGCGGCGAGAACCGCTACCGATTCTCGCGCAGGTTATGTTCCTCACGTGGATATAGGGGAATACGGAGAAAGACGTTAACTCCTAGGCCAGGGAGGTCAAGAAAGTGTTAAAGATAATATGTATGAAAGTTAACTAGAAAAAATATACTTTATAATAATAGACAAGTTAACTAACGTCATCATCATCATCATCATCATCATCATCATCATCATCATCATCATCATCATCATCATCATCATCATCATCATCATCATCATCATCATCATCATCATCATCATCATTAAGTGTCCTGCATACTGGCGTGGGAGATCACGCACCTCCACACCTTGCGATCTCAAACAGCGTGTATCACTTCGCGCTAACTAACATAAAAGTGTTAAACATATTCTGTGTGGAAATTAACTAGAGGAAAAAATACATAAATGATATGTTAACTAACACATATTCATGAAAGCGTTAAAAAAAACAACAACTGTGTATTAGAGTGATATAAAGAAAAGAAAAAACATTTTATAATACAGGACAAGTTAACTGATATACATTCATGAAAGCGTTAACAATTATATGTTCAAGTGAACTATAAAAAAAAAATAGATGTGTTATAATCAGGGACTAGTTATCTAACGCCGGCTTCCTGGCCTAGAGGTTAGCGACTTTTCTCCATAATTTCGTATACTCTCGTAAGTAACGAGGCGACGGTGAGAATCAGCAGTGGTTCGAATCGCGTCGGTAACTTACGGAGTATGTGAGCCGGTCGCTCAGTAAGCAATGGCAAACTACTGAGCGTAATCTTGCCAAGAAATCAACATACAGCTGAAAGATGCTGATGTTGACAGCAATGTCCTGTAAAGGAAATGCACACATTTTAGTTATCTAACATACATTCTTAAAAGCGTTAAAATTATATGTCCAAAGTTCATCATCATCAAGTGCCCTGCCAGCTGGCGTAGGCGTTCATGGCTCTCCACAGATCTCGGTCTTTGGTTTTCTGGATCAACTCTGCTGCTGATATTCCTCCGTCCAAAGTTAACTAGAAGAAAAGATATTTTGTAATGAGGGACAAGTTAATTAACATACATTCATGAACACGTTAAAACATCTCCTTTATAACAGTTAACTATGAAACAATATTTTACACTCAAGATTAATGATATTATCGATTCTATAGACCTGGTCGTCTGCCACGCCTGAAAACATTAATGTAAATTCATGATTAATGGCTACAGTTTCTTCCCCAAATCCCACTTTATAGCTCTGTTGTGATCGATAATGTATAAAGGCTTTTGGTAATGAAGCAGGGTTCGTTTATAACAACACATCACTGGTATTTTCCTTCTTCCTCTTCCTTGTTCGCAATCAGATCTCCACGCTTATGTCTTTGTTTAATGCTAGGCACACAGTGATTGAGGCATTGGGCCTTCTCTCTCTCTCTCTCTCTCTCTCTCTCTCTCTCTCTCTCTCTCTCTCTCTCTCTCTCTCTCTCTCTCTGGACGTAGTTAAGGGTCAGAGACTGATAAGAGGGAAATCATGGATGGCTCAGGCGGAGGATACGATCAGACAGGTGTGCCCCTTGGAGATCATTAGGCGAGGAGAGGAGTGGGTCAGAGTGCCAGCCGTGCAGTAAGACTTGTGCAGAGTTATAATCACATTGAGCCGGGAGTGCAGGGAGTGGCCAGCAGGGGACACGGAAGTGGAAATTCAGCAATTAATTCAGGAAAATTCTCGCCCGGGTGATGTGATTATCTACACGGATGGGTCGGTGTTGAGAGGTAGGAGAAGTGCTTGGGGGTTCTTGGCAAAAACTAATGGTCGGCGTTTGGTGCAGGAGAGCCTGGCGTATGATGACACTACATCTAGCTTAAGAATGGAGGTGGAGGCGGTCAGTGCAGCTTTCCGCTGGATAGAAAGCACGATACATACACATATTGTGATTGTAACTGACTCAGAAAGCATGCTGAGAAGGGTGAGAACAGGCAAGCTTCGTGCAGAGTGGCTTGCTTCGCTTCGGAGGTCACGGGTAGCAAGCATCACCTGGATCTTTTCTCCTGGGCATGCCGGTGTGCGGGGGAATGAACAGGCGGACAGATTGGCTGGCTCGGCAGAACTTGGTGGAGTATTGATGCATGACAAGGCAGATGTGGTTGCGGCCTTGTGGGAGCACGTGTACACCTCGGAGGAGCAAATGGATCACCATAGTCTGGTTAGAATGAGGCAGCGAGGAGTGACGAGGGGATCTGGCCGACGCTCGATGCTCAGAGGAAAGGTGAGACGGACATATAATCAGATTGCTACTGGAACTATTAGTGTTGGAACTCTTCGCTGGTTGCTGAGGATGGGGACGGAGCGCTTATGGGAATGTCCCGAATGCTGTGATGTCGGTTCCTAGATCAATCAATCTCTCTCTCTCTCTCTCTCTCTCTCTCTCTCTCTCTCTCTCTCTCTCTCTCTCTCTCTCTCTCTCTCTCTCTCTCTCTCGCTCGCTCGCCCTCTCTCTCTCTCTCGCTCGCTCGCTCGCCCCCCTCTCTCTCTCTCTCTCTAACTCTCTCTCTCTCTATCTATCTTTCTCTATCTATCTATCTCTCTCTCTCTCTCTCTCTAACTCTCTCTCTCTCTCTCTATCTATCTCTATATCTCTCTCTCTCTCTCTCGCTCTACGTCTTCATGTCACCAGTTGTGATTCATATTTGATTAATTGAACAAACGATGCGATGTTCTACGCCTTCGTATCACCAGTCGCGATTCACATGTGACTCATTGAACACACTGTGCGATGTTCTTCGTCTTCTTATCACCATTTGTGATTCACATTTGGCTCATGGAATAAATTGTGCTATGAGCTTCGTTTTCTACGTCTTCATGTCACCAGTTATGATTGACACTTGACTTACTTCTTCTTTTTCTTCAGCATTCCGAGCCATTGAGGTACTTTGCTGCAAATACAATCCGTCTCCATTCGTCTCTCTGGTTGACCTTCTCTTGCCAGTCGTTGATTCCAAGTGCTTGTAGGTCTGTATATATATTATCTCTCCACCGGCTTCTTGGTCTACCTCGGAGTCTACGGTCATTTATTTCCTGAGTGTAGACACTTGACTTACTGGAGAAAACAATTATGCGATGTTCTACGATTATATATCACCAGTTGTGATTCACATTTGACTCATTGAACAAACTATGCGATGTTATATGTCTCCATATCACCAGTTGTGATTCACATTTGACTCATTGAACAAACGATGCGATGTTCTCCACAGTCTACATTCCCATTTTTCTTTGGCACAGCAATTATGCGAACCTACAATTTGAGACACTTTCACCAAACTAAATCCTCTAGGGGCGACGTGGTCATGCAGTGACCAGCTGGTAGCCTGCCGACCCGGTGCTTATGTGTTCGAATCTCCACCGAGAAAGATAGTCTGCAACTGACCTGGGATCCGAAGTCGATCCTCTCTAAATTTGGTACCAGGAAATGTCGTGGGAAATAAAGGCTATTGGCATTATATTATCCGCATCACAAATCTAGAGCCTATTAAAATATAGGGTGTATTTGTAATGACTGTGTAGTGTTTGAAAATATTGCCGGTCCATGTTTTGTATTTACCTATTATGTTGCATGAACTTTACAGAGGGTCAATACAAAACTTGGACCGGCAATATTTTCATACACTGCACAGTCATTAAAAATACACCCTGTATAAAAAAAAAAAGTATGTGGCTAGCACAATATCCCCAATGCCCCAAAGGCACGGTAAAGGGTCTTTTTTTTTCCTCTTAATCCTGCAGGCCTAGATTGTGATAAGGCCAAGAATGATTGCGCCCCACGCCTGTTAATAATTAATTAGCGAACGAGTTTTTAGGGTCATTACTGTGTACAGAAAGAACTAAAACAACTCAAGCTGGATTAAATTCTACTCGATCCCCTCTCTGGCGACTCTCTAAACATAGCCATAGCATTTTAAAAGCCATTAACAAGATGGTAGCAGTTATCGTGGTCACGGCGCCGTGAAGATAGGCGGGAAAACACTTGCAGGCGGCTATAATTTAATGGCTGCACTATAATTGTTCTCTGATTTGAGCGGGTTTTTTCTTCTTGTTTGGTGTGCCAACTCTGGTTCTGCGTTTGTGGACAATATGTTCTATCCATTGTTGACGGCTACTCACACGAGTCAACATGGACACGATTCAGCCTGTCAAATTTGCTAAAGTCCGGAAGGTTCTTGGACGTACTGTATAACACGGACAATGCACACAAGTTCCCGTCGAGTTCTTAGACGAACAGGATTCCAGGGACAGTGCACATCAGTGCCAGTCGAGTTCTTGGACGTACTAGATCTCTGGAACTGTGCACATAAGTGCTAGTCGAGTTCTTGGACGTACTGTATAACAGGGACAGTGCACACAAGTGCCCGCGAGTTCTTGAATGATTCCATCACATCACACATCACACATTGGCACCTTGCCGTCTTGACAGACGATAGTTTGTGCTTTAAAAAGGCATAATAACTTTTAACTATGGCGGTAGCGAGTGTGACTGATAAGGCCAATTTGCGCTGTAAATGTCCGTTCACAGTGGGTGCATGTGAACACGTGGTCATTTCCACCATCATGCACCATCTTACGTCTCAAACGCTTGGTGTGTGACTTTTCTGCAATAATTTTCTCCTTTGACTTTATTCCATTTCTGATATTTGCCCTCCATGCAACACGTTCAGCAGCGACTTGCTCCCAATGTGCATTATCAATGCCTGTATCAATCATGTCCCGCTTACACACATCTTTGTATCGTAGTAGAGGCCGACCCTGAGATCTCTTACCCATCTGTAATTCACCAAAAAAGATATCCTTTGGTATTCTACCATCATCCATCCGCCTAAGATGTCCTATCCATCTAAGTCTACGAAGACTGAGCGTGGAATAAACTGTCACACAACCTGATCTTTCCAATACTTCAGTATTTGTGATTTTGTCTTGCCACTTAATACCAAGAATTCTTCGCAGACACCGCATATGAAAGCTGTTTAAATTGTTCTCTTGGTGTGAGTAAGTTGTCCAGGTTTCACTGCCATAGAGAAGAGTACTAAGATCACAGGCTTGATAGACAAGGACTTTTGTTTTGGCAGTAAGCTTCCTGTTCTCCCAGACTCTTTTTCTTAACCTGTTCATTGTTGTTGCTGCCTTACCAATCCGGATGTTGATTTCCTGATCTAGGGATAATTTGCTATTTACCACCGATCCTAGATATGTAAAATGGTCTACTATCTCTAGTTCGGCGTCGTCAATAAAGATTGATGGTACCCCATGTGCACCTTGTGACATAATCTGTGTCTTCTTTTTGCTAATTGTTAAACCAAATTCAGAACAAGCATTGGAGAATGCAGATAGTAGACATTGCAATTCTTCCTCAGAGTGGGTCGTAACTGCAGCATCATCTGCAAAAAGCAACTCTCTGATCAGTACCCTCCTAATTTTGGTCTTAGCCTTCAATCTCTGAGCATTGTAGAGGCCGCCATCTGAGCGTGAGTGAATGTATATACCACCATCCTGATCACGAAATGCATATTTCAGTAGAAGTGAAAAGTATATTCCAAAGAGGGTGGGAGCTAGTACACAACCTTGCTTAACTCCACTCTTGATTTCAAATTCTTCAGAAGTTGCACTATCAAACTTGATTATACCCTTCATGCCTGTGTGGAACGATTCCACAATGGACAGAAGAGTTGGTGGGCAGCCAATCTTCTTTAGTGCCTTGAACAGACCCTCACGACTGACCAAATCAAATGCCTTTGTGAGGTCGATGAAGGCAATAAACAGTGGTTGATTCTGTTCACGGCATTTTTCTTGCATTTGTCGCAATGAGAATATCATATCAGTGGTAGACCGGTTCTGTCGAAAGCCACACTGTGATTCGGGGTAGACTTGATCTCCTAGGACTTGAAGTCTGCGCAGAACAATTCTGGCAAATACTTTTCCAACAATACACAGAAGTGAGATACCCCTATAGTTGTTGCAGTCGCTCCGATCGCCCTTGTTCTTGTACAGTGTTATGATGCTTGAATCTTTGAAATCCTGTGGGACTTGTCCTTCACGCCAGCATAGCTCTATTAGCTGGTGGATCTGTATAGTGAGTGTGTCTTGCCCACTCCTGATAACCTCTATTGGAATCCCATCCTTACCTGGAGCCTTGCCAGATGCAAGTTCATTTATAGCACACTTAACTTCTGTTATGGTGGGAAGTGTGTCCAGGTGGTCAAGAGTTGGTAGAGCCTCTATGGCGTTGAGGGCATTATCCGCTAGTTTGGTCTCACTTGAGTAAAGCTCCAAATAGTGCTCTACCCATCTGTCCATCTGCTGTTTCTTATCAGTGATGACTTCTCCAGTCAAGGTTTTCAATGGTGCTCTTCTTTTGATCACTGGACCACAGGCTTTCTTTATTCCTTCATACATGCTTCTTATGTCTCCCTTATCACTTGCGATTTGAATGGACTCACATAACTTGATCCAATAATCATTTGCACACTGCCTGGCAGCCTTTTGCACATCCTTCCTAGCTTGCCTTAGCTCACTCAGAGTGTTACGCGTTGGTCTTTCCTTGTTTCTTAAAAGAGCTTTCTTCTTCTTATCAATCAAGGGCTGCAGAGTCTCGCTGTTGGCCGCAAACCAGTCCTGCCTCTTATGATCCACAGTGCCGTAAACCTTTACGGCAGTTTTACAAAGAGTTTCCTTAAGTTTATTCCATTTATCATTTACTGTACAATTTTCTGGTGTATCAGTGAAAGCGTCTTCAAGTTGCTGTTGAAACTGAAAGCACTTTTCAGGATCATGAGTGTTAATAATATTAATCCTGGGGCTAGATTTGTGTTTAGCTGTGTAGATTATCTTTGGTCTCAGTCTAACCCTTGCAACAACCAAAGAATGATCTGTATCACAGTCAGCACTGTGGTAACTACGAGTCAATGATATATGGTTCAGATGTTGTCTCCGTGTGATGATGAAGTCCAGCTGGTGCCAATGGCCGGATCTTGGATGTTTCCATGTGACCTTATGCATCTCTTTTGTTTTAAAAAAAGAGTTTGTAATACATAGGTCATTACTGGTGCAATGCTCCAGCAGCCTTTGCCCATTTTCATTCATGCGACCGATGTTGTATTTTCCAAGGCACACTGGCCATGAACTCGAGTCCTTGCCCACACGAGCATTGAAATCACCGAGCATATAAATGTATGAATGAATGATTCCAATATATCAATTATTCGCAATATAAAATGACCAGTTCCTGAGGAGACATCCTGACATTTCTGGAGTCTGAAAGAGAAGCTAGAAGACTGAGATCAGATATCTTCATGGATTCCAGAAATACAGGCAATCTTGGACTGTATTAGATGGTGCATCCAATTCCTTGTGTGTATTATGTGTTACTGAATACATTAAACATGTATTATCTTCATTCATCATCAAGTGCCATGCCGATAGACGTGAGCGGTCATGGTTCGCTATCTCACACGGTCACCCAGAGTTTTGAATCAGGTCCGTGTTCTTGTCCCGACCATGCCATGCGGCCAAACCATCAAGGTATTTATCCCTCTGTCTTCCTCTTGCCCTCTTCCCACCAAACTTGCCGGTTGTCGCTAAATTTTCTGTCCAAATCTCCTCATAAAATGTCCAAAATATCTTAACTGCCTACGTCGTATTTCTCCAATCAATCTCCGTTTTTCATCTGTCTCTTGAAGGACGGTCTCATTTGTATTATCATTACAAAACAAACACTATTCACACGAATTTCGTGTGTGCTAAATTCGGCACCACTATCCGTTTACGTGTGACTCTTTATATATCACGTTTGTTTGTCGGCCCGCTGATCATGTGTTTGAATCCTCTTCGAGTCTGATTTATTTATTCCTTTATTTCTTAAAATTGATCTAGTTTCCCAGGAAGATCCAACATAAAACTGGTACCAAGAAATGTCTCTACACCGGTTGGTTGGATTAAAATGTTGACTTCTCGTCCTTGACTTGGGAACGTAAATGACAAGTGCATCTGAAGTCGGAGTGGGTTCGCCTGATGGCTAGGGACACTGGTAATAGGGAAAGCTAATCCAAACGCAAAAGTCAGTCCAGTGCACTAGAAATAGTAGCACTTGTATGGACTACGCTTGAGTTCAAGCAGTATATATCACAGGGTGAACATGGCCTGGTTGTGTATAGTTAATGGCTGACATCAATATAGTTGACAAACTCCGCGTTGTAATATGTAAAAGGTTTATTGAGTCATCAAATACAATTTCTAGCTGCCGATGTAAATACAGACATCTTTTCTCCCGATCTAATGGCCGAACTCCTATTGACGCGTGAGCAACCCCTGGATACCTAAACCCATTCGTGCTCACGCGTTCACTAACTTTATTTCCCCATTAGTTAATGAATGCCCAGCATTCATTAACTCTCTAAGTACTAACCTAAATCCCTTACTGTTATATACCTCCCCTTCTTCAAGAAGACTTTTCCTCTGGAAAAGTCTCAACTCTACCCCTTAAACACTTACTCCTACTGAAATATTGAAATATTTCTTCTTCTATACCAAATCTGTCCAACAATCCCTCAACATATATTTCATAATTCAAATCTCATCCTCCTATCTCATCATAGCCAAACGCTATCCAGAGACATACTTTATACAATGTCAGTAATACAAAACCCTACTATAAACTCTCTACAAAACTCTCTACAAAACTCTTTACAAAATTCTCTACAAAATTCTCTACAAAATTCTCTACAAGCGAACCGCTTTTAAAATGTCCATCTAAATTATGATTGACAAAAATTGAAAATATTTTCCTTATCTTTTCTCACTTAATCACATTCTCACTATTCCAGGATAGACAGAAAAAAAAACTTAGTTTAGATTGGTTTGGTGCGCACCGAAGAAAATTAGAAAGTAAGAAAATAGTAAGAAGTAATCACATTTCTCTTCCCATGCATTCTCAAAACTTTATAAGATAAAGTTTTCAAAATTTATCTTCATTCCCGTCAATAATAATTTTTGATATCAAAAAGTTATGTTAATTCACCTCGTCAAGTTCAACCATTCCTTCAAAACCTCCAAATTATTAATATACTGTTAAGCACAGTCTTCTTCTTCCAGAGTCCACTTATTTAAATTCCAAAATTCAACCTGGCATTCTCCCATATACTCCCATTAAACGCTGTTCAACCCAGCTCCTATTTCAACCCCCATCTACCCAGCTATACAGTATCGCCCGTCATTCCCCTCATCCATGGCTTTAAATCCATGTATTTACATTACGAACCGTCTAATGCAGTCCCTAATTCAATCCCCCAAACCATTTTTAACGGTTTAACTCTTTCCAACCCCTATGTAATTATCAATTGTTGCTGACAACCCCAGCCACTTTTAAATATACTCCTCCATTACTTTCCCTACAACATACTGAGTTACTTCGCTAATCACAACAAACTTCTCCCTTAACTCAATAATGTTTCACCCTCAATTTCTATTTATAAACGTTATACACGTTAAGCAACTTAACGAAGCATGGCCCTAACTCCATGTTTCATATTTTCTGCAAGCTCCCAAGAACAACTCTTCATTTTTCCCCATAAGTGAACGTCAACCTAGAAATTATTTTAAACACACCCAGGGTAACTCAAGAAACAAAATTAAAATTTTGTAAAACTAACCAGCTAAGGTAACATATCATCACATTTTATAAAGAACAACTGAAGTCAAAACAATAGAGCAAACAATATCACCCCCCTCATTCTTTGACATCATTTTTATCCCCACACATTATTCAAACTAGACATATGTGATGCAATGAAAAATCATATATATACATACACCATAATATATCATTTTTGGACTACTAATCAATTATTTTCCGTCTGAGAAAAACTCAACACTTCAAACTTAAAAATCAAAATGATAATAAAGCATACATCAATTATTCCTAACTTAATACAATATCATGTCTACTCATCACGACAACTCTCAAAAACTCTTAATTAAGTTATTTGCTAACCTTCTTCATTTGAAATTCACAATTACCGTGTCCAAGTTCTTCTTCTATCTGCAATCTGCAGAATATTCTACCAAGCTATTTGTCACTTCTGCATTTTCTTAATAACTCCAAATTTTTTTCAATAATTGCAATCTCTACATCAATGTCTTCATCTTCCCGAGGAGAAATATCTTCTTTCATAGCACCATCCTCATCAGTTTCTGACTCTTCATCCATCTCTTGTTCCGCGTCTGTATACCCATTACTAGCAACTGCTAATCTTTTCCTTTCTAAATCTAATCTAATCTTTCTACCTTGATGTCTTAATGATCTTTCAAATAGTGGCATATCTTCATCACTTGAGGAATTTTCTCTAAATTGTCTTTGCCTCTTAATTTCTCTTTCTTTCTGTCTATCTAACTTTCGTTTTACTGCCTGTCTAGTATTCATAAATGGAGCGTCTATTTTTTTTTTTGATCGATTCTTCACTATTATAACCGTCATACGTGTTGTTTTCCTCTGTCACAATCGTTTTTGGTATTGTTTCTTCTTGTTCACGAGTAGTAGATGCTGTTATTATTTGTTTTTGTACCAATTCTCTCCCATTATCTATAGGTATCGGATATTCAGTTCGTCTGACAATCTGTCCATCTGAAAATAATTCTTCTGAATAATAATTGTTATTATTATCCTCAGCATCTTTTTCTTCATTATCCCGTCTTAAATGTTCTACATGTGAACGTGCAACATGCCCTGTAATTTGATTTTTTATAGTATATGATACTGGACCCTTTTTTTCTAAAATATAATATCCTGGAACCCAATGAGCATCAAACTTAGAGTTTCTCCTATGTTTTTTGTAATAAACTCTATCACCTATGTTAAACTCCTGTAAGTGTGCGTTTTTATCTGCGTATTTCTTCTGTCTTTCTCGAGCCTTAATTATATTATTTCTTAAACATACATGTGCTTTATGCATTTCTTGTAAAATCATTTCCTAAAAATCCTCCCCCATATATTTTCTTCTAGGCTTCAATAAATTGTCAATCGGTAATATTGGTTCTCTTCCATGTAGTAAATAAAATGGTGAGAAACCTGTTCCTTCATTTTGGTGTGTACGGATCGCCCCCAGTGCTGTTCCCAAATAAAGATCCCAATCCATATCGTGTTCTTCTAGATTTTTCGCCAGTATATTGTACAATGTTCTATGTTGTCTCTCATTTTTGGCATTCGAAGATGGTCTGTAATACGAAGTTTTTATGTGCTTTATATTCAAATCTTTTAACAATTTTTCAAACTTTCTATTGACAAATTCTTTCCCATTGTCTGTAAGTATTGTCTGTGGACACCCAAACCTTGGTATAAATTCTTGTAAAAACATATTTATAACAGAATCAGAACTCTTGTCTGGAATTGGATAGACTTCTGGCCAGAGACTATATGAATCTATGATATGTAGTAGATATACATTTCCCGATAATGTTTTTGGATGAGGACCTGAAATATCCAAACTCACTTTCTGCATTGGAAATTGAGGAATATCTGTGTCTTGTAAGGGACATTTAATTATCTTCATGTTTCTTAACCTACACTTTTCACATGCATCAACATATTCATATACGCTTTTAAATAAGTTCGGCCAGTAATATTTACTGCTAATAGCTTTAACTAACTTATCTCGTCCAAAATGACCATTATTATCATGATATGCCTTTAAATCTTCCCGTTCTAAATGTTTCGGAATATATTTTCTCAATCCTTCCCCTTTTTCACCGACATAATATAATTGATTGTCTTCTTGTAGCTCTAAGAATTTTCTTTTAAAACTATTTTCCCCGTTTCTTTCAATTTTTGTTTAATCTGTATTATTTGTGGATCTAATTCCTGTTCATTTTTCATATTAAAATGCATCAACTGTGTATCTTCCTCTATTGATTCAGAATCTTGTTCTGTCTGTGAGCTTTTACAATTTATTTTAGCAGAATCTAATTTATTTACTTGCCAATTCCTGTCGTCAATTTCTGGTTCTCCCTCATCTTGAGTAGTGGTTTCAGATATTGTTGTATGTAGAATTCTAGACAATAAATCAGCGCATGTATTATCTTTTCCTGAAATATACTCCACTTTAGCGTTGTATCCCTGTAAATTTAGTGCCCATGTTTGTATTTTCCTATTTTGTATTGGTGCTTCTAATATAGACTTTAATGGCATGTGATCAGTTTTAATAATGAAATTGGCGTTATGTAGATAATAATTAAGTTTTTGGAGAGCATAGTGTATAGCGTAGGCCTCCTTCTCAATAGTCTCCCATTTTCGCTGAGATTTGCTAAGTCTATGTGACAAGAAATAGATTGGTCTTTCATTCTTAACTCCCGATATTCCTGAGTCTTCTCCTTCATACGGTTGTGTTAAACATGCTCCTATGGCATTATCTGAAGCATCTGTATACAAAACCAATTGTTTATTTAAATCTGGATGTGCCAATAGTGGAACTGTTGTTAAGCTATTTTTAAAAAAATCGAACGCCTTCTGACAATCTTCAGTCCACTTAAACCTTGCATATTTACAGGTCAATTTTATAATAGGTTCTGCTATCTGTGCAAAATTTGGAACGAATCGTCTATAATACCCGGTCATACCTATAAAAGCTCGAACTTCTCTCACGTTGGTCGGAGAAGGTAAATCTCTAATAACTTTAATTTTATTTTGATCAGGCTTAATTCCCTCTCTATTAATGATGTACCCTAAATATTTGGTTTCTGTTTTTAAGAATTCACACTTACTCAACTTCAACTTAACATCGTGTATTCTTAGCCTATCAAATACCAATTTTACATGTTTTAGATGATCTTGTACATCTCCTGATGTATATATTAAAATATCATCTATATATGCCAACGCAAACTTTTGAAACTCACGTAATACTTCATTTATTAATAACATGTAGTGAGATGGAGCTGTGCGAACTCCGAATGGCATTCGTAAAAATTCGTAAGAACCCATATGAGTACAGAAAGCACTTTTCTTTTGAGCATCCTCCGACATCGGGATACACCAGAATCCTGATCTTGCGTCTAGTGTAGTGAAGAATGTAGAGCCATTAAGTAAGCCCAAAATATCATCAATCACCGGCAATGGGTACGCTACATTCTTAATAATTTTATTCAACGCCCGGTAATCACAACAGAATCGATGTGAACCATCGACCTTGGTCACAATTACAATCGGAGATGACCACTCAGATTTCGATCTTGTTATTATTCCCGCTTTTAACATATCTTCAATTGCCTTCTCTACAATCTCTCTGTTTCTTAAAGGAGTTCTATATGGTTTTAAACTAATTGGTGGATGATTTCCAGTGTCTATTTCCATTGTAACTGTTTTAGTTTTTCCCAATTCTAAGTCATTAATTGCAAAAACGTCTTGGTTTTCTTTCACCAATTGTTCTAATATTTCTTTATTCTCCTGTGGGGCTTTTAACTGTGATAACAATTCTTGTTCTCTTGTTCTTTTGTCTACTGTATCTATTTGAGATGGATATTTTTTTAATGTATGGATCAATTCATCATTCCGTCTTTTCCAGCTTCTTTTATAATTATTTCTGACATTATTTCTGACCATGGGAGTTTCTGAATAATCATTACTCAACCTATTTTTTTTTCTGTAGTTAATATGTTATCATTATTATACGCTACTTTAGCGATTACACAGCCTCTATATAATTTAATATTTTTTCCTGTATTGTTTAGGAGCATCACTGGAAAGTTGAGATGTTTATCTAATATTATTAACCCATCGGTGACTTCCAAGCCAGGTTCATCTATTATTTCTCTCTCTAATTCCGTTATTTTAACTGTTTGTCCAACCGAAAAGTACGGATTTTTTTTCATTTTTGCCTGTATTAAATTAACCGTTTGTGGTTTCAAATTCATGGTCGTTCTAACTCTAACTAGTGTCGACACATGCATATCCTCTTCTAAATCTACGTAAACATCTTGGAATTTTAATTTATGTAAATCAAAATAAAGTCTCACCCCATTTTTCACTAAAAAATCTCTACCCAATATCATATTTCTATTTAAATCATTGACTACATGGAACATATGCCTAACATTTATCCCTCCTAATTTAAAATTTATCATCGTTTGACCAAGCACTTCTAAATTTTGTCCAGTTACCGAATGAAGATTATCCTGATTTCTAAATATTTTGAAATTTTTTAATATTCGATATAAAAATGTTTCTTTAATCACACTAACTTGCGCTCCCGAGTCAACTAATGTTCTAATTTTATATTTCCCTATTTCTATAATACATGAACTAGGATCAATCATATTTAGTGACAACTGTTTTATCTCCCCAAGTTGAGGCCACTTCTTGTGTTTTTTATTTCTAAATGTCCTACTATACTCATCATTTGGATTTTAAATATATTTATTCATCTTTTGGACCTTACTATTCCCCCCCCCCTACTGCCGATCCTGTTCAGTAAGCGGGATGCCAATTTCCCTGATCTCCTGACCTTATAAAATTTCCCTGCACCTCTTCATAATTCCCATTTGATGATCTACCATTTACAGTTCTATTCTGTGTACTAGTCTGAGCACCTCTATTATTTTGTATATTCGACTGGACACGTCTGTTACCACAGAAGCGAAAATGTGTCCACGTTGGCCACACACCCAACAAACCACATTTGTTTTATTTGTGTTACCTACCATCTCTCTTACAGTATTTCTCACTTGTCCTTCTCTACCTTGATTATATACGTTACTGTTTCCTTGTAACATCTGTATTTCTCCCCTTCTTCTTCTCCATCCATATCTATACTGTCATATTTCCATAGGTTCTTCAATTCTATCCTCTGAACTACTACCTAACTCTCGTCCTACCCTCAATCTAAACCTTCTTCTCAAGCTCTCCTCTTGTATAGCTATATCTACAGCCTGTGACAACCTTGCAGGATTTTCTCTCATTAATTTAAATTTCAGTCCATCTGACCTAATCCCATCAACAAAAATCCCCACCATCATCCGTTCAACTTCCTCAGCTCGGACATTCTGACCCAAAAATGACTCTTCGGCTAAATTGATCAGCCTATCACTGTATAATTGCACACTTTCTGTAGTATTTTGTCTCGTCTGTCGCAACACTGAGAATGCGTGTTGAGGGTCAGTAATCTCTGCATATTTGTGAGCTAAGTCGACTTTGAATTGTTCCCACGTTTCACCTACTCCAGCTTCTAGCTTTCTTCTTATATGATCAGAAACAGGACTTGCACTAGTTCTATAAGCCAAATTCTTTTTATCTTCATCTGTAGCGTTCACTAGATAAGCATGTTTCTTAATGGATACAATCCATTTCTTAAAATGACTCGCCTGTCCATTAAACCTCTCAACATCACTGACTACACTTTGCTGTCTTAACACCGAGTCCAACTTTGATATTGCCCTACCAACTCCACCAAGTACTTGTGAAAGATCTTGGGCTTCCATTCTAAAAAAAAATCTGAAATGGAAAATACAGCAGTACCAAACAATCTAATATATTAATATGTCCTAAATCAAGCAGTTGAAAATCTTAACCTAAAATTTAACAATACCTGCTATACTTATAGTCCTGTCGTTTGACCAATCGTTTTTCTTCTTCAAAACTGATGACCTGCCGTTGTAAAAAATTTTAGAACAATTCCAGCCTCTCACAGAGTATGGTTGTTGTCCAATCGAAAAAAATGAAGGAGTATGACGCCCAATCGACAATTATTTGACGGTTGTTGTCCAATCGAAAAAAGAATGAAGGAGTATGACGCCCAATCGACAATTATCTGACGGTTGTTGTCCAATCGAAAAAAGAATGAAGGAGTATGACGCCCAATCGACAATTATCTGACGGTTGTTGTCCAATCGAAAAAAAGAATGAAGGAGTATGGCGCCCAATCGACAATTATCTGACGGTTGTTGTCCAATCGAAAAAAGAATGAAGGAGTATGACGCCCAATCGACAATTATCTGACGGTTGTTGTCCAATCGAAAAAAGAATGAAGGAGTATGACGCCCAATCGACAATTATCTCACGGTTGTTGTCCAATCGAAAAAAGAATGAAGGAGTATGACGCCCAATCGACAATTATCTGACGGTTGTTGTCCAATCGAAAAAAGAATGAAGGAGTATGACGCCCAATCGACAATTATCTGACGGTTGTTTTCTTCTATGGCAGGAAAAGAAAAGGAAGAGCCTCTGGATTCCTCACTTCAATCGGTATTCTTCGTGCCGCTGATTGTAGAAAAACGGAAAAACGAGCGTATTTTCTAGATTCCTCTCTTCAATCGGTATTCTTCGTGCCGCTTGAGTGATCTTTTGATACGCCAGAATTCAGGGATTGCAGTTATGACCAATCTCGAATGGAATAAATTTTCATAAATAGTCGACTTTCCTCAATCAGAGACAACGATCGAGAACAATGATCAAATGAG
Source organism: Cepaea hortensis (assembly GCA_963921405.1). Classification (NCBI taxonomy): domain Eukaryota; kingdom Metazoa; phylum Mollusca; class Gastropoda; order Stylommatophora; family Helicidae; genus Cepaea; species Cepaea hortensis. The sequence continues at coordinate 57,428,785 of OY992897.1, read as the reverse complement.
CCGGCTCAATATAAGCGTTGACCAACAACTCCGGACTTTATCTTCAGACAACCAAGGTCACCTTCAATGAACTTCAGACGATAACGGTTAAATCGACAGCTCCAGCAAGACCAGATTTCACGGCAGCATATCTGGAACATCAATATGTTTCGAAAAGAACGGCCAGGTCAACACAGGATTCAGCAATGACGATGGCTGCTCTGTTCCACCACTCGGAACATTATGTGTTGTGTGGCGGTTTTAACAAGCTTCAGCCCCATCATAAAGACTTGAAGATACGACACAAGTTGTTCCACAAGAGTGTAGGACTTCAACACAACCTCCCATGACTTCTGTTGACTTCTATACTTCTATTTGATTCATTTTACGATGACCTCTGTGATCGGTAGTGGCCGCGACAGCACGATTCAGAAATCCTGGTATATTCGGCGCCAAATCAGGTCATATCACAGGGTGAACATGGCCTGGCTGTGTATAGTTAATGGCTGACATCAATATAGTTGACAAACTCCGCGTTGTAATATGTAAAAGGTTTATTGAGTCATCAAATACAATTTCTAGCTGCCGATGTAAATACAGACATCTTTTCTCCCGATCTAATGGCCGAACTCCTATTGACGCGTGAGCAACCCCTGGATACCTAAACCCAATTGTGCTTACGCGTTCACTAACTTTATTTCCCCATTAGTTAATGAATGCGCAGCATTCATTAACTCTCTAAGTACTAACCTAAATCCCTTACTGTTATATATATTGTCTCGGAAACTGAAATATTGGCCATATCAAATGCCACTGGGGTTTAGACAGAACAGTTATGGAAGGCTTGATTCCCTGTAGGCGGGACCAGCACAATGATGAACACAGGATACTAAAGGCAGTCCCGGCATTAAAGTAGATGGTGAATGAGACCGGGGCAAGGCTCGAAGTTCTTCACGGCAGGCAATGATACAGAAGAACAGGCCAAGGCTCGAAGTTCTTCACGGCAGGCAATGATGCAGGAGAACAGGCCAAGGCTCGAAGTTCCTCACGGCAGGCAATGATACAGGAGAACAGACCAAGGCTCGAAGTTCTTCACGGCAGGCAATGATACAGGAGAACAGGCCAAGGCTCGAAGTTCTTCACGGCAGGCAATGATACAGGAGAACAGGCCAAGGCTCGAAGTTCTTCACGGCAGGCAATGATACAGGAGAACAGGCCAAGGCTAGAAGTTCTTCACGGCAGGCAATGATACAGGAGAACAGGCCAAGGCTCGAAGTTCTTCACGGCAGGCAATGATACAGGAGAACAGGCCAAGGCTCGAAGTTCTTCACGGCAGGCAATGATACAGGAGAACAGGCCAAGGCTCGAAGTTCTTCCCGGCAGGCAATGATACAGTAGAACCGGCCAAGGATGGAAGCTCTTTCCGGTTGGCAATGATGCAAGAGAACCGGCCAAGGGTCGGAGTTCTTCCCGGCTGGCAATGGTGCAGGAGAACCGGCCAATGATGGAAGTTCTTTCCGGCTGGCAATGATGCAAGAGAACCGGCCAAGGGTCGGAGTTCTTCCCAGCAGGAAATGATGAGAGACATGTTTTGTGAAAAAAAAAAAGAAAATACAATAATAATGGTATCTCAAACGACAACTAGCCAAAAAACATTCCCATATGTATGGCACGTTACACCTTCCTTAGGTATTTATAATGCCCATGTTAAACATTGCCTCAGTGAGTCATTTGTTATTGATTATTTTTCATGCGTTATAATGCTATTGTTCTTTTGTTGTCAAAAATTTGCTTCATAAGTGATGTTGAATGAAAGAGTGTATGAGAGGAAATTGTGAAGAAGGGCAGAATGTCAGACGGGCCTGCGTGCCCAATTCTTAACCCTTTGAAAATAAAGATGTTCATTCATTCATTCAATCAAGGACTCCGTGCATGATGATACACTTCTAAACATAAGTAGTCTGCTTTGAGCTAAGTTCCAGCAGCCTGTAAGACAAACAGACCGACCTTCTTTCGTCTATTAACAGGGCCATTGAATAGAAGGTTTCTGTGTACAGATTTGTTCTGGTGCCTTCTCCTTCTCTGTTTGAGTTATAGCTTAGGGTCGTGAAGAAAGATCTAGTGAGAGCCCTTGTGTGTGCGTCATTCACGGGTGTATTTGTAGCCTCATTTACTCTACAAAGCCATCGTTTGTGGGGTCTTGCTCTGTTTCCGTTGTGTATAAGTGCTAATGCACTTGTTTGTGCATATTTTATATGCTAATTTATAGTTTTATTAATGTTGGGTAGTTACAGCGGCAGCGGCAAGTGTAGTAATAACAGTAATAACTGTCACAATCCTCTCAACAACAGCAGTAACATAAAATATGAAATCCAGAAACAACATCATTACAATCGAGACACTCCCACGAGATCTACAAAACACTCAGTACTTTTGCATCGATACGGAAATGCATAGGTGATTAGTGCCGCTCAATGCCTCTCTCCTTGAGTTTCACACGTTGTAATTGCACTGATACGGAAATGCACAGGCACTTCATGAAACAGTGCGTCGTAAATCGTTTTCTGATGACGATTAAACCTGATTACCTTTATCTTCTAATTTGTTAAGTGGGCCTGTTGAATTCATTTATTCATCATGTACCATGCCGATAAACGTGGGCGGTCATGATTGGCTATCTCACTCGATCACCAGGGTCTTGGATTAGCTCTGTGTTCCTGTCTAGACCATGTCACGTGGCCAAGCCATCCAGGTATTTACTTCTCTGCCCTCCTCGTTTTCTCCCCCCCCCCCCCTCAATCTTGCCAGTTGTCACCAAGTTCTCCATTTTTTTTTCTCATAACGTGACCAAAAAATTCTGACTGTCTCCGTCTAATTTCTATAATCAGTTTACGATTTTCATTTGTTTCTTGTAGGACTTGGTCATCTGTTTTTTCTGTCTGTCTATGGTATTCTTTTCATTTTCTTCAGAAACCAAAATTCCAGTCGTCAAATTTGTCAGCTTGTCTACTCGTTGTCCACGTTTCACACCTATTCAAAAGTACAGGTTCTATGTAGCACTTCAACACTCTTTTTCTCGTTGCAATTGATATCTTTTTATTGGTCAGTATGGTTTTCATCTTGCAAAAGGCTACCTTCGCCATGGCGATTCTTGTTCTAATCTCTTCAAGGCATCTCCCATCAAATGTTGTGACTGTTCAGAGATAATTGTACCGATTCACTTGGTTAAATATTTTTGGTTAAATGTTCACTTTTCGTAACAGCTGTGCTAGTAAATAACAAACATGTACAATTTGAGGAATAGGAGGAGATAACACAAACATCACCCTTACACAATTTGTTAAAAGGTTAGAAATACAAAATAACAATATAAACACAAAATATATCACAATAGAAACCTGGGAGAATGATCTTGTGAGATGATAACGTAAAATCAAACACATTAATGAACGAATGTATTACTGCGCATAAACGAAAACATCAATGCAGTTATTAGGGATATCAGATTCCGTGATCGCAGTACACACACAACACACACGATAACTAATTATTTTATTCGATTACCATCGCAAATGATATTATCTTTTTAATTATTACAATAACTCGTTGAGCGCTCAGACGGAGCATCAAATTAACCCGATTAGGAATTGTAGGTATTTAGCACCGCTCAAAGTCTCAAATGATCAAGGGTTATAAATATATGTTTTTAAGTCTTATTGAAATAAATTAGGAAAGCTATGAAGCAACGGATGGGATTCTTGCGACGATTGTGAATACCTAAGACTATCATAGTAACTAACAATAATTGCATGGAACAAAATAGAGCAGTATTTACAACTACAAGAAAGAGACAAACATAATTCTTTGGTCATGTGATGAAACGAGAGGCACTGGAGAATATCGTGACAACTGGAAAGATAACTGGGAAAAGAGGCAGAGACAGACCAAGAGAAATTATGATGGATTTTCTAAGACGGTGGCATGAAAGAATATCATCAAGAGAGTTGACCCGGAAAACCAAAGACCAAGATCTGTGAAGAAATATGAACACCTACGCTAGCTGGCAAGGCACTTGATGATGAGCCTTAATGAATGTGAAATGTGTTCCCATGGTTGTTTCTCCTAGACAAGCCTCGCTCTTAAAATTGTACACAGTGTGTTATATCTTCACGTTTAGCGCCGGGCGCGCTATTGTAGTTAGAGGAAGCAACATTGATAATATCCAGAGTGCCATCGGACGAGAATTCGACGCCTTATTTCGTCGTCGACCATCAGAGGAAAACACCGGCCACTGTGCATTCAGGCCTACAACATGTCATGACCCTATCACATCAGAGACTCATAGCTGTGTCCTGCTTTGAGACAAGTTTGTTGTAAAACTACACGTATATAGTTTCAATGTATTTGTTACTATCATTACTTAGACTATTATTGTATACCAGTTATTGGCCAGCTCGGTGGCGAAGGGGTTACGGACACAAGTGCAGGTTCAACATTCTTTTACCATCGTGAAGTGGTCCGCGGTAGCGTACTGGCTAGACGACTGAGTGGTTATGAGTTCAAATTCACCAGATGGCGGGTTTGTAAACTGTTAAACTTAGCCAAGGCTTCTAGGTGGACCCAGCCTAAATAGGGACCAGGAAATGTCGTGGGATGTAAATGCGGTATGCGTGATATTTACCACATGACCTACCGAGTACTGATTGGTCTATATTATCTGAGTCCCGCACCGAATGTCGTTAAGGCGTGTGAAATAGGTCATTACTTGCTGGCGTTTAGCTCACACAACGGAGGTCAGCATGGGTAAAAGCTCTCGTTCTTAAACATCCGATGTTCTCATGCCGAGGTAGGGTTCAACCCTTACACAGGTCAGTTGGACTAAAATGTTGACTTCTCGTCTTTCATTTGAAGACGTAAATTTCACGTACCTCTGATGTCTGAGTGGGTTCACCTGATGGCGTGGGATACTTGTTAAGCTAATCACGCAAAAATCAGTCCAGTGCACTAGAAGTACTAGCACGTGTATGGACAATGCTTGATTTCAAAGCAAGTGAACGGGGTGGGGGTGGAGAGGATCTCAAATAATCCCTGTCTCCCCCGATGTGTCTCCACCTTGCCACGGTGGGGGAGCTTGAGTGTCCCACCGACCCCAAGCGCTGTGACAATGGATATAAACTACATATTGGACAGCTCTTGGGATAGGGACCAGACTAAGAGAGACACAACCTGCTGCTCTGCAGGTAGACTGAGGATAGCAGTCAGATTGTAAACTCAGACGCACGAAGACGAGTACTTGGTCCAGACACTTACACAAAGGCCTCCATTTGAGAGATGTAGCTGAACGCCTCTAAGCTACTACCCTTGGATGAGTGAGCCGGGCCGAAAACTCACCTACCTAAATACGCTACATGCCCAGTTCTGATGCTTGTTCGAAGGCTCTCAGCTGGGGGATATGAGGGATTCCCGAATGAGAGGGCCTGGCCGTTTCTCGTTCACTGCTGCACGGAGGTAAGGTGCTGAGCCAGCAGCACATGTAGCCTACCTCGTGAGCGAGTACTAAAATGCAGAAAGTGTCCCAGTCGCATGAAATGGCTACGAAAACTGTATTGTTGACAAAAGTGAAAAAACATCTCAATAACACGAAATGGAACGCACGGCTAGCGAATCCATTGCGTGGTCCGAAGTCAAAAGCAAAAGCTTACCGAGTGGATGTCGCCCGCAGTCTGACCGTTCCTGGTGTGTGCTTGAGCGACCAGTGGCAAGCGAGATGCTCAACACATGGAAGTGAGGAACTAAAGCAGCCATGAACAGGACGTCGCAACTCCTTGGGTGAACCCAGTCTCAGAACAATATGTGCCGGCTCTGCAATTATGGAATATTATTGGATAGCCTTGGATAGGCCCATGGTCTGCCCCTGCCTTCCCTTGAGGGCTGACCGTGATGTCGATTATCGTTCTATCTTGACCAGCTGAGATGTGGGTGACATCACAACAATAAGTCTAACGTGCCTCGAAACTCGAGGAAGGCTAACCTCATTAAAAAATGCCCGCCGAAGCCGGAAGAGCCGTCCTACGGGTGGCAAACTAAAAATTGGCACTACGCATTTACGTCCGAGTGAAATGTCTCGTCCGAATGTCTCTCGTGCTAGGAACAGCTCTGACTACCTAGTTTCCGAAGGCCGCTCTTGTTCGGAACAGCTCTGACTAGATAGTTTTCCGAATGTCCGTCGTGCCTGGAACAGCCCTGAAAGGCGAAACGACAAGCACACGTCCGTGTCGAAAACTCGCTGAGTGGATACTGTCTACAAACCTGTCTGGTTTGTGCGGGAACGGCCCGCGGCGAACGAAATGCCCAATATATTGAAGTGAGGAATTAAAGCAGCCATGAGCAGGACGTGACGATTCCCTCGGTGAGCCCAGTGCCAGGGCGCTATGTGTCGGCCCTGCAATTATGGAAGCAACCTTGGATGGCGGAAAATGCCATGGACTGTCCCTGCCTTCCTTTAAGGGTTGACCGTTGTCTCCGACCGTTCCAACTATGCCAGCTGGGTTGTGGATGGTACCGCAAAAGTGGGAGTCTCCCAGGAATGCTACCTAGTCAAAAAAGCACGCTATAGCCGGATGTGTCGGCCTACAGGTTTCGGCCCATGGGCGCATAACAGACACACCGCAATCACATCTGGAAAAAAAAACACTCCGGATGAACGCAAAGAAGAAGAAGAAATAATCCCTATAGTCTGCTTGCTTGCTTGCTTGTGTTCGCTGACTGTGAACTCCAGCGTGAAGTCCTGTATGTCGGATGAAGACATCCTGTTGACCAACATCAGTGTGATGTCATACCGGACTGAGGTTTGCGTGAGTATCCGTTGTCCCATGTCAGGCTTATTGGTGTGCAGACTGGTGGTTCCTCGCCGTGCAGGCAGACACTCTCCGACTTCGGAGGAATTAACGATCCTACTGACTTTAGCCAGGACCCCAAAGGGATCTGTTACCCAGGACGCTCGGCGAGGACGCGTCAGTAGGTCTTGGCCTGTACAGAACCCAGCCCTGGTGCCTTGGAAACACCTCTTGGTCCCATCCCTATAGTATCATATCAGTTGCGTGTTCAGTTCCCTAATACACCATTTGGGTCTTTATTTCCATGTCTTCCTCAGGTCTCGCCCCTCCAGGTTTGCCAGCTGTCGCTAAGTTTCAAGTGAATGTCTAGCACCATATGCCCAGTATGCTTTAAGACATGTACAAGAGTGCTTTTACCTCCACGGCAGCCGAGGTTCTCTTTTCCTCCTAGTAAATCTGTCGTCTTTTCAGCTTCATAAAAACCGGATAATTCTGCATATTTACTGGGAATGATTTAAGGTGGAAAGGCGACAAAGAAGGGAAATGTTCATCCCTCACCATTATGTTGTGACCTAGAATATGTGAAAGGCAAAATGTCATAATCTCCCCACCAGTTCTACCGCGTCGTCGTCAACGACGCCTGGCGAATACGGCCAGGTCCACCCGTGAGCGACACTAACCACGCTGTGACAGAATTGTCAGTGGGTGCATGCGTGGGACATGAAGTCCACGCAGGGACACAACCCCGACTAGCGAGACTCAGAGTGGTTAGCGGGCAGTCGGCTTGGGAGAGTTGTACAGGACAGACGGAATGAATGGTGCTCGTATACTTGTGTGTATGAACGCGAATAGATAGAACGCCTGTGTGAGTATAGGAGACTGTGCGCTTGTGAGTTGTATACATTGCATTTATATATATCTATTGATTGTATTATGGCATCGTTATTGTAATTGTGCGATGCATGTAATGGTTGTGATGAGTGAGAAGTGTGAATAAAGCGTTTGAATTGTATTTGCAGTGAGTCACGTAAAGTCATTCTGTGACAGTGTTTGTATCACATCTGTTAGTGATTACGAGCCTGTGTTATTGCTGAATGCAAGATACTGACAGGTGTGAACGTGGGTGCATCGTCCAGCTTGAACCATTTAAAGAAAGGTGTGAAAGTGGGTGCATCGTCCAGCTTAGAACCATTTAAAGAAAGTTGCGAATGCGGATGTATCGTCCATCTTGGAACGAGTTGTAAAATAGGATTGAACGTGTGTGTAAGCGGAAAGTTTTGGAAAGAAAGCAACATGGAAAGTAAGTTGTTGAATGTGTTGAACGGACGACAGTACGACTAACAGACATAGCACACAAACCTACAAAACTTAGTTGAAAACGCATACACCACACAAACATACATGTCCTAATATTTTCTTCTTCCAAAAAGCAACAGGTTTTTGTGTCATCCGAAACCGTTAGCAGTAAAGTTCATTTTGCCGGGTAGTAACGATCAGACAGCCATTCTCTGGTACAGTTCTCCAGTTCTTATACTCCAGAGCTCCAAAGTCACTTAAGTATTTTTTTCCCATATACTTTTGGGTGTAAGTCTAGGCACAAGCTGGTATTCGATAAATACTGTACAAATTATTGTTCTATTGACAAACACCTTATAATTAATTTTTTGTACATTCATTGTATCTGAAATAATTCACCATGTCCACATTGAACGATTTCATCGAATATGGTTTGAAAATGAAGTTAACTGGTGATGAGTTAACGAAATGGAGTGAGGCAAAATATGCAGAGTATGTCCAACGTGAAGATAGAGCTGCCGAAAGAGAGCTGAGAAAAGCAGAATTAGAGGCTGAGGCTAAAAAGGCAGAAACAGGTGCCGAAATAAGAAAAGCTGAAATCTTAGCCCAAAGTAAGAGAGAAGAACTTGAAATACAGCTGAAAATTAAACAACTGGAAGCTGAAACATCAGCAGATAAAGATTCTAGAAAGTCAGAAAGACTAGAAAAAGAGAATCAGTACAAAAAGTACCAAGGGATCGTCAAACATTTCACCACGGGCGACTGTATTGCAGCCTTCACCCAAAATTTTGAAACGATAATGGAGCATTATCAGATCACAGAGACTGAATGGAACATTATATATATGAGAAGTCTTTCAGGGGAACATCTAAAAGTGATAGAGACCATTCCCAAAGATCTTATGAAAGATTATCAATATATTAAGTCCAAAATTATGTCACACTTCCTGTTAGATGAAGCAGGCTACAGAGAATAGTTTAGTAAATTAGCTCCAAAACCTACACAAACTTTCTCTGACTACATCTCAGTAGTACAGGATATATTTAGTAAATGGCTGTCAGCAGCCAAAGTAAATAAGAGCTTTGATAAGTTGAAAGATCTAATTCTTAGAGATAAAATTATTACATCTCTACCACCACCATTTTCTAAATTTCTGCAAGAATGTGAGTGCGAGAGTGTGCAACATATAGAGAAACGAGGTTCGGCTTATTTCACAGCCAACAAACAGTGTTTTACTAGTGGATTGACTGACACACACTTTGTAGCAGCCGCTACCTATGACAGAACGAAGTCAGGTCTCTACAGTAAACAGAAACCCTTTAAGCAATCTGCTGATAAGTATTACCAATGCAGATATTGCCATCTTCCACATAATGAAAGTGATATGTGCGACAAACACACAGGGTACCTCACATACTTGCAAAACTATATAGATAAGCAAGATAAGGAGAGAAAGAGCTATAAACGACTAACCAAATGCTTCCTTTGCAAGGCATATGGCCACTGGCGTCATGCTTGTAAAGGTAAACAAATGATCAGAAAGGCTAATGCAGCCATGTTTGATAGCTCTTCCTCATATGAGGAAACAGTAGAAAATCATCCTGATAATGCAGCACAGGCCATTGATGTATTTCATCTTGAAAAATGTACCATCTGTGATCGTTTTCATGAAGATGGCTTATTAACATGCGGCCACTCAATACCTATTGCCAATGAAGAAGCTAATTTGGTAATAAACTCCACAGGTAAACTTAACATCCACCAAGGATTTGTAAATGGCAAATCTGCCACAGTTTTACGAGATAGTGGGTGTACTCTTATTGGTTTGAAGAGAGACTTTATTTTACCTTCAGATTATACAGGCAAACATGTTACATGCAGAACTTTCTCAGGTAACATCGAGAAATACCCACTTGCATGGGCATATATTGACACCCCATTTCTCACAGGAAAGGTTAAATGCGCAGCATTATCCAACCCATGTTGCGACATAATCGTGGGTAACCTTCCTGAAGTAAATGATATGCCACATGACAGTATAACATCGTCTGTCGAATGTATTGTTGATAATGCAATATCATCTTCAACTGAACATATGGTTGACAATGTATTATCACCTTTGAATGAATGCATGTTTGCAAATTCATTAACTTCATCTCATGATTGTATTGATCTAAATGTAACATCACCTTGTCATGTTGTTGATAGTTCAAATGCAGTAACTAGATCTGCTGCCAACGTGCAAGATCAAATTAACCAGACTGAGGCTTTGGAAATGTTAAGCCCAGTTATATTACCTCCTAAGACCATGAGGGAAAATTTCATAACAGCCCAAAAGACCGATTTATCTTTGCACAAGTATTTTAATCTAATAGGCTAAAAGCCAAGAATAACAAAGAATGCTAGATGGCATTTTGCCCCCAAAGGTGGTATCCTTACACGGTACTACACCAAAGGTACCAACACCACTGAGCAAACGGTGTTACCAACCAAAAACCGCAAACAAGCATTACATCTAGCACATGACATACCCTTTTCAGGGCATATGGCTTATTCAAAAACTAGATCTAGATTGCCTACCCAGTTCTACTGGCCTAATTTCTGCAGAACTTGTGACATCTGCGAGAAGCTTGTTAAAAAGGGTAAACACCCGCAAGCTGAACTACAAATAACAGATCTAGCAAGTAGACCTTTCGAAAAGATCTCTGTTGGTATTGTAGGTCCTCTAAACCATGTGACATCTAGAGGAAATAAGTTCATTATAACGATAATTGACCTCTGTAGCAGATGGCCTGAGGCTATTCCACTTAAGAACATAATTGCCAGGATGTAATGGAAGTTTTCTTCCACATTTTTTCTAGAGTAGGGTTTCCTGATACCATTCTCTCAAATCGTGGGAGTCAGTTCATAGCTGCAGCCACTCAAGCCTTTACTAGAATGCTAGGGGTAAAGCAGTGCTTTAATAGCCCATACCACCCTCATTCTACGGGAATTGTAGAAAAGATTAACGGTGATCTCAAGCATATGCTATCAAAAGTTACCCAGGAACACCCTGAAGACTGGGATACTTATTTACCTGCCATACTATTTGCATATCGCGAAGTACCTCATTCCAGCACAGGTTTCTCATCATTTGAACTTGTATATGGAGATAAACCACGCGGCCCATTATCTATGTACCATTCTATGTTAACTGAAAGTGTAACTGTACATAAACCAGTATCATCATATGAACATGTAACATCATTGCGTGATAGGATAATGAAATCTTGTGTATTATCTAAATAAGCACTTAAACAATCTGGTGCTATTTACAGACAGTATGCAAACAGAGGAAATAGGACAATAACACTGACACCTGGACAAGACGTGCTACTTCTTTTGCCAAGCGACAGACATCTTTTGACAGACTCATGGCAAGGACCGTTTAAAGTACTGAGACAAATCTCGACAGTAGACTATGAGATCGCTGTAAAGGACAAACACAAAATATTTCACATTAACATGTTAAAACCGTACTACAACAGAGACAAAGACCAAGACGAGACAGCAGCAAGCACAACGATAGTGGACCACACAGACGATGACTAGACCGACGAAATACCGACCCCATCACTGGACACGACAAACAATCTGCATGACATCAAAATAAATCCTAATCTGACTCAGACAGAGACCGACAATTGCAGACAACTGTTACAAGACTACAGTATCATTTTTCCCAACCATCCAGGACAAACAGACACCATCACATTATTTTGACATCTGTGGACATACGAACACTATGACAGACCATGTAACAACATTACAACAGACATTTGACCGCATCAGACACAACGGACTGATAGTCAAACCATCGAAAGTTGACATAGCTGCCATATGACGGGTATGCACCAGTAAGAAATAAGTGAAAGGAAAAAAGGGACTATCCATAATGATCCAGAAGGACGTACCAAAATAAACAACGAACACGGAAAAACTAAGGGAAGCTTAGGAACGGACTACGTCAGACAACAACAGAAGGAGACCTTGTGTGATTCGTCTGAGGCGCGGACATATTTTCGTGGAGCCCGTGTTCGTTTGGATATCATGGTTTTGAGGAGTGCGAAGCTGGACTGGGAATTATCATGAGGAGGATTAGTCTGACGAGGAAATGATCAATATCGATTAGAAGACCCGAAAGCACAGAATACCTAGACAGCGGCTGAAATTGGAATGGCGAGATAGGCTGCGCTCCAAGGTAAAGTCGGATAGCACAGGGATATAGTCGCAGATGTTTTTGTAAATCCTGTCCGTGTGTTAGAAGGGCAATTTACTGTCTGGATGAAACCTTTGTAATTATCTAGCACACTAATAAAACGTGTGTGAGCACTTTCATTTGGAGGCGTCGGTTACTTCGCGTTACATTTCGACGTTTGAGCTAAGACTTTAAGTTTCTCACTATTAATTGAGCCAAGAGCTTTGAAGTTGACTTTCCATTTAATCATTGCGGGAGTTGAGTCAAGGCAGATGTGGGGGGTCGTCCGGGATCTCCAAACGAACACGGGCTCCACGAAAATATGTCCGCGCCTCAGACGAATCACACAAGGTCTCCTTCTGTTATTGTCTGATGTAGTCCGTTCCTAAGCTTCCCTTAGTTTTTCCGTGTTCGTTGTTTATTTTGTTACGTCCTTCTGGATCATTATGGATAGTCCCTTTTTTCCTTTCACTTATTTCTTACTGGTGCGAACCCGTCATATGGCAATAGCCTACCAAGAAATTTCATTTTGGGTTATACAATTTGTAATGGCTTTGTCACTACTGACGACAACATCGTGTCACGAATTCTTAAATTGCCGCTTCCGACAACAAAGAAAGAATTGCGAAGTGTCCTAGGTCTGTTAAATTATTACAGACAGTTTATACCAAATTTTGCCACGTTGACGGAATGTTTCACTAACCTAATAACAAAAGAAAAACCTAACAAAATTGTAAACAGCGAATGCTTAAGACCTGCATTTACAAAAGTGTTATGGTATGGTATCCTACTTTTCTAGTAACCCGATTCTTAAATTACCAAATTTGGACACTATTTTCAGATTGAGAACTGACGCGAGCTCCATAGCGATTGGGGCAATATTATTGCAACAGCATGACCAAATTCTCCACCCAGTATACTATGTGAGAAAATTATCCAGATTTCTTCTTGGGAAACATTTCATAGCCGAAACAGACAACAGTCCGTTAACAATCATCACGACTGGAACTCCTACCAACCACAGGGTAGCAAAATGTCACTATTACTACAAGATTTCAGTTTTGAAGTCAGGCATATCTGTGGCACACAAAATACGATTGCCGACCTTCTTTCCAGATGTCCTTACGACACACCCGAAAGCCTAATGGTGCCTGAGCGCACACAGCAGACCAATAAGTAATCTGCAGATTATAAATAGCGCTCAGCGACACGGCGAATGGTGAAATTATTTCAGTAACGCTGTGTAGAAATTGTGATAGGGACAACGTCCCAATGTATATATAATATATATATATATATATATATATTATAATTATGGTAATAATTGTGATGAATACTTGTGTGGTATGTGATCGAAAGGTAACATTATTTTAAATATCTATAAACATTGTAACGAACAGTGCTACGTGATTTCAAGACTTACTTTACTTGAACTGTTAGAGTATCCGTAGTACCTGCTGAGCAGAGTGTTCCGACGTATTTTAATCTGTTCGAGAGGGACAGTGACATCTGAATTCTACAGAACACTTTAATCTATATTTTGAAAGAAAGAGTTAATCCAGCAGCTGTGCTTATGAACTGTATACTCCGTTCGTTTATATAACATCCGGACGGAAGAACATTGTGTTAGCTACAGCTTATCACACCAGCTGTGTACTTCCGGTGTTTGTGAAATTAATCTAAAACCTAGCAGACTATAGTGTAATTCTCACAAAGAATTGACGATTTAAATAAACTTTGTGAGCTGAAATTTTGCATACACAAATTGTATGTAAGGATTTTGATAGATGTGATCTGAGAATCATAACTTGATCAACTTGTTCGCAATAGTGACATTTGGTTCACTATTGTCAATAAGCATCAAACTATGACGCTTAGAAATGGATGTACCTATGTAATTTATTTTCTTTGAAAGCATGTGTAAATTATCGCCCATACATTTTTTGTTTCACTGATTACATTCAAGGGAAACAATTGAAATTAGTGGTAATGTGTAACATGTATAGAAACCATCCTCATGTTGCCAGATTGGCGACACATCAAGATGACATCAACTATGCATGGTAGTAATTACCGAAGTTGTAGACCTACATGAGACTTTCCGATCATATGAGGTTGGGATCAAATGTTGGAGTCATCTTATAGGTAGAAGACTCGCGGCCTGACATGTCGTGTTCGTAATTTTTGTTTATTTGTCGAGAGGTAGTTGCGTTGCTCGCTGATAGCTACCGGACTGGCTGAGTCAAATTAAAACTAACGTAAGAATCCATCTAGTGGATTGTACTTGAGGAGTGTTGATTCATAGCAGCATTGAAGAGTGTGTGTATATAACTTACAATTATCTACATATTTCAATATAAACCAAAGGGTCACGTCAGATGACAAACAATGGTTCGATTCTGACAGGTTTAATAAATAAACCCACATGTATATAGCTTACATGAAAGGAAAGTCATTTCATGAAAAGGAGGGCGGGAGAATGTCATAATCTCCCCACCAGTTCTACCGCGTCGTCGTCAACGACGCCTGGCGATTACGGCCAGGTCCACCTGTGAGCGACACTAACCACGCTGTGACAGAATGGTCAGTGGGTGCATGCGTGGGACATGAAGTCCACACAGGGACACAACCCCGACTAGCGAGACTCAGAGTGGTTAGCGGGCAGACGGCTTGGGAGAGTTGTACAGGACAGACGGAATGAATGGTGCTCGTATACTTATGTGTATGAACGCGAATAGATAGAACGTCTGTGTGAGTATAGGAGACTGTGCGCTTGTGAGTTGTATACATTGCATTTATATATATCTATTGATTGTATTATAGCATCGTTATTGTAATTGTGCGATGCATGTAATGGTTGTGATGAGTGAGAAGTGTGAATAAAGTGTTTGAATTGTATTTGCAGTGCATCACGTAAAGTCATTCTGTGACAGTGTTTGTATCACATCTGTTAGTGATTACGAGCCTGTGTTATTGCTGAATGCAAGATTCTGACAAACATTATTTTCTGCCACCGGACTATCTTTAGTATATGGAGAATTCAGTTATATGTATAAAAACTTTCCATTTATTGCATTGACTTATTTTTATTTCGTTTCAGATGTCGCACAAACATGGCGTTAAACATTTCAACTAAGACAAGTTTGTACGAACCTGATAAAGAAAGGAAGTAACATGGAGGTGTGTATTCAAACTGAGAAATAACTAAAATACTGTTGGTGATAACGCTTGACTGTAAAATAACTGAGATTTAGCAAAATCCCGTGCCTGCTGTACGGTGCCACGACTGAAGCTGCCATGCAGCCTACCACGTCAAAGCTTTCAAGTATCAAAGACACATCTAAATGTTCAGCAACACCAATAGCTACTTCAACCTCGTCACAGGGATACAGTTCGACTGTTAAATCTCAAAGTGTGAAATCACATCAACCACATTTCAAAAAAACAGATTCAATAACTGATATTCTGTTTCCGGAAACGCCCCCTAGACAAGCATCTAAAATGCAATCACTACCACATAAAGACGAAGATCAGCAAACCGCGCCAACATCTCCTAGACCCAGGTTGAAAGTACCAAATCTATCGCCGCTTTCTTTTAACAGGGAAACTTCACTAGCCTCGACTACTTTGGCTGGTACCAGCAGTAAAAGATCCTCGCCTTTACCAGGCGTCAGTCCTAGAGAGCAAATCGCCTTTTCTTCACAGCACCCTTCCACATCGAGGGATCACGTTTTGTCCAAAGGCTTTGCTCTGGATTTTAGCCTTGACTCCAAGTCAGGAAACACTGCAAACAGAGAAGATCTACTGCAAAGAAAACCACAAGTTGGATACAGACACCGTTTGAGTTCTCTTCCCTATAGAGACATATTCTCGCCCATTCCTTCTGAGCACATTGATGATGAAAGTAACCATGACTACAGCAGCGCTGCAACATGGGGTAGGCATGGAGATGATGGCATTGGTAAATTCAGAAATGCCAGTTTTCCGTCAATTAAAGTTGAAGATTGCGATGAAAGCGGGCTGGAGAAAGCAACATCCAGTGCTGGAAACAAGGACTTTGGTAGTATGAGAAAGTCAGCTACTATTTCTGGCAGTTCTATTGGTGACGCATATAACATGAACAAACAAGATGCAGGTCGGCGGGACACCGCCTCGTTAAATGTCCCATCACCAGTCATCAAATGGCGGACAGCCGAGGGAAGACTTATAGCTGCCATGAATGATAACGTTCTTACTGGGGCCTTGTCCAGACTCTGCTCTCGTTCAGAAGGTAACATTCCCTTCGCCCTTCAAGACGCTCCAGGACATTGTCATGTCACGGACAGCAAAGTCAATCAGACAGAGAACAGCAGCTCGATATCCCGCCAGTTCAGCAGACACGTCCCACATTATTTCTCCAGTAACACTCCACGATCGTCAAATAATTCGGCCATGATAAATACTGGACGTAAAGAACGCTTTTTGTTGACGCCGACTCTACAGACAGAACAGACATCCCAGTCAAATCTGGGCTTCTCACCTGGAGCACGAGAGACAGATGTGATGAAAACCACACCGTTTTTGTCACCGCAACCACAGAGACGACACGGACCGACTTACTGAAATATCTTTCTTTGGAGTGATGACACTGAAGTGCTAACCATCTTAGAGTGCCCTTAAACTACAAACGTTCATGAATCGGTATCTGCGCTGAATAGTGGAACTAACATGATATGACAGAATCACCAATGTGGACAAATCTTACAGTTATAAGTCCACTGGTTGATTATATTTTCCTACAAATGTCCTTCTAACTCTCTCTCTCTCTCTCTCTCTCTCTCTCTCTCTCTCTCTCTCTCTCTCTCTCTCTCTCTCTCTCTCTCTCTCTCTCTCTCTCTCTATCTATCTATCTATCTATCTCCCCCCCCCCCCACACGATTTATGCTTGTTTCTGTATTTTTAGACTTGTTCGTGGTTGGCTCGATTTTGTAGCTAACGTATTCTACGGGATGTGGACACTTACCCAAAGGCCAACCCTCCTTACTCGCCACTTACGACACGCATGGTAGATTACAGTGCTACTGTTATTTGCTTTCCTTAGAGTCCCCGGTAACACACGGGCGACTAGTTCATGTAATTATTCATTAATTCCATCATCTATAATGTTATCGATTATTATTACGTTTTCTTTCAGAAATCACCATCAAGTAACTAAGATTCTCTTTGTTGTTAATGAGTTTCTCCCAGCTGAACTGCAATATAGGCTAGAAAATCGATACTTTCCTTCTGCTACTAAAAGGGAATTTAGCGGTCCTTTTGATGTCTGCTACACCGCAGGATAGATTCTTTAAACAGCAAATTTCCTTCCAGAGCTTTACCGGGTGGCGTAGGTGATCATTTAATCCCCCGACCTTGGATCCTTACGTGCTTTTTTTATTCAGTTTCTGTAACTGATGTTTTACTATTGTTAGCATGCAAGGGCAGGTTTATCTTGTTCTTTGTGAGATTAGTTATTCTTGTTATTGTTGTCCGCTTCTTACAGGGTTGTTCTTTCTGGCAAGTGGAATTTGCCTGTGCCACGGGAAGACCTCTTGCGGATAGATGATTACAAGAAACACATAACAATCGTAAACTGATTACAGAAATGAGAAGTAGACAGTCACAATTTTTTATAACTGTGTAAAAGTATATATATATATGTTTATAAATTATAATCCAGAAAGGTTGAACAGGATATTGAAAACAAACTAAGTAATTAAGTAAGCCATTGGAGCATATGATATCAACAAAATATGCGTATGTTACAGTATTTATTATTGCAGACAATGAACGTAATCTGCAGCATTTAGTGAATGCAGCTGTCTTACATAATGAGCAACTAAGGTTAGAATTTAATGTAAAGAAAATATACATGATGGTCATCTCCTAGAAAATCAGAAATACCACAATGTGACATGAAAGTACATAAGAAAATTCTTCAACGGGGGAATCGGTACAACTATCTTGAAACAGTCATGGCGCCCGATAGAAATTACCTTGTTGAGATTCAAACAAGAATCATCATGACAAAAGTGGCCTTTTGCAAGATGGAATGCACCCTCATAAATAACAAGCTGTCAGTTGCAGTAAGAAAGAGGGTGTTCAAATACTAAATACAGAGCCTATATTGTTGAATACGAATGAAACATCGACAATAGCAGAGAAACATGGCCGCAGAAATGGTGTTTCTGAGGACAGTGCTAAGGGTACCATGACCAACATAATCAAGTAGAAGATTCTTTGCAGAACATCGTGATCATCGCGGTCCGCTGAAAAAGTATTTAGATATATGGCATATCTCCCGCCTCCTGCTCCCTCATGCCTACAGTGTCTGCAATTTCCTGATACCATCTTCGTGCTGGTTGACCCCTGCCCTTCTTCCAGAACACGCCGTCCATCATTGAAGAATATCAGAGACGGACAGAAACATGCCGTCAATAGTTGAAGAATATCAGAGATGGACAGAAACACGCTGTCCATCATTAAAGAATATCAGAGACGGACAGAAACACGCTGTCCATCATTGAAGAATATCAGAGACGGACAGGAAAGAAAAAACGAACGAGACAGTATTTCAAGAAGCGAATGAAAACCGTTAATTAATTATGTAATTTAGACCTAATCAGTTAGTTTTTCTGGGCAAGATCTGAGAAGAAATAATCTTGAAAAATTTAGTGATAAATAGCAACGTTGATGGAAAACGAGCACGCTGAAGATAAAAATAAATACACCAGAATGGCTTGCCATATACATAATCGGGACAAGAACACCACTCATGCGCTGAGGCGGGGGGTCACATGACATGTACCATGATCGTCCACCCTTATCAGCACGGCGCATGATGATGATGATGATGATGATGATGATGATGATGATGATGATGATGATGATGATGATGATGGTGGTGATGGTGATGATGATGATGATGATAGCAAATCTCACTGGTCTGGTTAAAGAAGGCAGGATCGGCATTTGATTTCTGCTGTAATGAAACCTTGTCGAATCATGGTAAGTCCTACTCAATGGAACGCTGAGTGAACTCAAAAAGACTGTTAGATTCATACAAGAGACAACATTGCAGTTATAAACATATTTCAGGCGAACGAAAGAAGAAGAAGAATGGGAAGTCCTCTGTCTAATCATAGATGATTAGAGTCTGTGGAGTGTCTTACGGAAAGAAGCGGAGAAATTCTGTTTGCCATGGGAAGACAAGGGAAAGAGGGAAGATTCTGTTTGCCGAGTGTTCCATGGGAAGGCGGTATGCGGCCCTGCTTCCCCAGTGTCCCCTAGGAAGCCAAGGGAAAGGTACTGTCTGTCCAGTTTCGATGGGAAGACGGAGAGAAGTCCTGCTTGCCCAGTGTTCCATAAGAAGGAGGTGAGGGGTTTTGTTTAACTAGTGCCATATGGAAATGCGGGGAGGTATCGTATTTGCCTAGTATCATGAGAGAAGATGGGGAGATGTCTTAATTGCCTAGTGTCACAGTGAGAGATGGGGAGAGATTGTATTTGTCTAGTGTCACAGGGGTAGACGGGGAGATGTTTTATTTGCTTAGTGTCACAAGGGGAGACGGGGAGATGTCTTATTTGCCTACTTTCACAAGGGGAGACGGCGTGGTGTCTTATTTGCCTATTGTTACAAAGGGAGACGGGGGAGAGGTCGCATTTGCCTAGTCCCATAAGGAGAGACGGGGAGAGATCGTATTTGCCTAGTGTCATAAAGGGAAACGGGGAGATGTCTTATTTGCCTACTGTCACAAAGGGAGACGGGAAGAGGTCGCTTTTGTCTAGTAGTGTCACAAGAGAATACGGGGAGACATCCTATTTGCCTAGTGTCACAAGGGAAAGTGGGTTTAGATCCTGTCTGCTGAATATCTAACGCGACAGCGGGGAGAGATCCTGTTTGTCTAGTGTCCCAAGGAAGAGATTTTTATTTGCCGAGCGTCCCATGAGCAGGCGGTGAAAGGTCTTGGCGAGTCTTTCACCTTTAATTATGTATTAGAGCGTCAACATCCTCTGGATAGGGTCTAAAGACAGTCTATGATATAGCTGCGCGTTGTACATGTCTCTTGTTTACTTTAGGGGGCTGCGTGATCTCGAGGTATGGTGTCCGCCTCGAGTGCTGGAGGTCCTGGGATTTTTTTTTTTCACGTGGACTTCTAGTAATAGTTTCCCCTGGTCGCTGGGTAGTGAGATCGGACGCCCGTGTGTATTGTTGCGCACGTAAAACATCCCCTGGCAGTTGGAAATCAAAAAGAGTAGCCTAACGGCGCTGCCCGATCAAAATTTCGAGTTAAAAATCTACCCAAAGTATTTCAGGATCCTCGCCGGTGCTACGGAGTTCGTGCACTGACCTGAATACTTCGGACTCAGGTTTGAGTTAGGAGTAGAACGGAGCACTTATGGGTTACACCCGTGTGCGGTGATGTTGATCCATCGACTAAACTAAACTAAACTAAACTCTTGTTTACTTTAACTTTAACCAGGTTGTGAACTAGGCCTACTAACCGGCTTTCTCACCACTCGTACGTTTACTCATCGGGGTAGTTGGACATCCACTCTCGACAAGACAGAAGTAGGTTTCTTTTATTTTGCAGAATTCAACTCTCAAATATTCGCAATGCTGACTTTTCAAATCTCAAATATTCTCTCTACAGACTTTGAGCCCTAAAATATTTTCCCTACAGACTTTTAAACCGACTCTGTGGCGAAGGACGGACGCAGTTCGTAATCCCACATATCGCGTTCGAAACACGGAAATTGGTAAAACCGTTATCCGTATTTTGATCATTGAAGTTGGTAAAACACAAATTACTTTTGACTCTGGTTCCGAAGGTTGTGGGTTTGATTCCGGGCCGCGTCCTTCGGTTCACGAGTTAAATTTTTCGGAGACTCCTGTGGGTCGTCGCTAGAGCTACGGAGTTCGTGCTTTGTGCGACGCTTTCCGCGCTGCGGAAAGAGACCGAGCCATATGGGATAAAACCCGGTGCAATGAAGTCGACCCTATCGACTTTTTTACTTGAACAACCTGAATATTGTTGCATAATTTTTCCTCATTTATACTGTTGAGTCGGCACCTGTGGCTTGGGCTGTAGAGAGACCCAGTTTCAAAATTCCCCGACAACCGAGTTGAGGGTCCGACGACGTAAGCAAAAGCAATCTGGAAGCAGATCACTATGCGTTGAATACAATGGTATGAGATGTCGGTCGTGCTGAACTAGTGAACGTAAAATTGCTTGGTAAATCACAGATGTGATAAGACAAACCAGCCCATTGGACAAATGACATCAATACTAAAGAACAAACACGTGTCAATAGTTACTCAGAAAGCACTTTACAACACAATCTTCCTACCAACTCTATGCTACCAATGCCAAACCTGGACAATGACAGAAAAGGAGAAAAAAAAATCATAACAAATAGAAATGAGATTCCCGAGAAGAACACTCAATGTATCAAGAAGAGAGAAAATCATAAATGAAGAAATGAGGACTAAAGTGGGAGTTATAGCAGCGCTAGATTTTATCAGAATACAGCAAGTTAAATGGTTTGGCCATATAACTAGATTACCAACCAACAGTATACCACAACAAGCAGCGATGTACAGACCAAATGGAACCAGAAGAAGAGGCCGACCGTGTAATCTATGGACGCAGGAAACAACAGAGTCCATGGGAATATCGATACATGAAGCCCATAATCGGGTACTCTCACGATGTTTATACTTCACCCCCACACTGCAAGATACAAGAGGAACATGATGAGATGAGAATAACAGACAGGAAATGAATGTTGAGGTTGATTGGAACATCATGTAAAGGACAAGCAAGTGACTGTTAAAAATATTGTTTCTTATTTCTTGATCCAACCTAATAGTGTTGCATATTTCTTGATCCAGTCTAATATTGTTGCATATTTCTTGATTCAACCTAATATTGTATATATTTGTTATCCACCTTTGTTTTACTGACAATTCTTTCTCTTATAACACAGGGTGGCTTCAAATGAAAACCTTAAAAGTGTGATGGAAATTACAATAACTATGCCATTGTCTTACAACCTGTTAATATTGTTGTTGAGGATGTCAAAAGTTGTCCAGCATGTTACATCATGGTGCAGGCGAACACGGTGACGTCATAAGGACAGTTTAAAGATGGCAGCCCCACTTTTGACTTGCACCAAAGAGGAGCGGCGTTCTGTTACCCGTTTTTTTTTTATCAGTGAAGGAGTGAAACCTATAGAAATTCATTGGCGATTGCAGATCCAGAATGGTGATGCATGCCTGCCAGTCTAGCAAGTGTAAGAGTGGAGTAGGAAGTCTCAAAACGGTGTGACTTCTGTGACATACTGTTCATGACCGGGTGAGGCATACTGAGAGTGACCCCAGAGAATTTTTTCTACAGGAATCCAAGCACGTTATCGGCGCAGGAGAACTTGCATTGGACGCAGTGGTGACTACATTAAAAAATGATACATTTGTTCTTTACTTGTACAGAATATAGTCACCCAAAATAACATTTAAGGTTTTACATTTGAAGCCCCCTTGTATATATTGGGAGCCACAGAGCCACAAGGTCATGTGTTCAAATCCTCATTGAGGTGGACATTTCTAATCCGACCAGGACTCCCATGTCGACCCAACATGGCATAGGTGCCAGGACCTGGTCTGGGAATTCAGGCGGACGGAAGGGGTACTGAGCTCACCCATCGAGTATTGACTGGTATAAAAACACCATGGATTATAACTACATACCCAATATTGACCTCACCCATTGAGTGTTGACTGGTCTAAAAACACCCTGGGTTAGAACGATTTTCCCAATATTGACCTCAGCAATTGAGTGCTGAATGGTCTAAAACACCATGGATTAGAACTATATACCCAATATTGACCTCACCCATTGAGTGTTGACTGGTCTAAAAACACCATGGTTTAGAACTATATACCCAATATTGACCTCACCCATTGAGTGTTGAATTGTCTAAAACACCATGGATTAGAACTATATACCCCCGCAGAAGTCGGATGTGTCGGCCTAACGGCGCAAGAACGCAGCTCTGCTGTAAACAGGCACAACGCAATCACGTCCGAAAAAAAAAATCCGGATGAACGCAGAAGAAGAACTATATACACAATATTGACCTCACCAATTGAGTGTTGAATGGTCTAAAAAATACCATGCATTAGAACTATACACACAATATTGACCTCAGTTATCAAGTGTTGACTGATCTAAAACACTATGGCTTAAAACTATATACCCAATATTGACCTCACCCATCGAGTGTTGACTGGTCAAAAACACCATGGATTAGAACTGTATACCCAATATTGACCTCACCCATCGAGTGTTGACTGGTCACAAACATGCTGGGTTAGAACTATATACCCAATATGTCCCAAGTTGTGTACATGATTCTTCTACTTGACTGACCTATATTGTTTAATGTTTGTTGCCAACATAATATTTTGTTGGATACTTCTTGTTATGCCATTATAATATTGGTATAAATTTCTTGATCCAACCGTATATTGTTGAATATCGCTTGTGACAAACTTATATTTGACATATTTCTATATCCATTCTTCCGCAGTTACTATTTCTTTATTCATCCTTTTATTGTACACTTGTTGATCCATTATGATACTGATGCATATTTCTTTCTATACCTTTATAATGATACATTTTCGTTGATGAAACAATATATTGTGAACATTTCCATCCCAAGCTTATAATGTTGCATATTTCTTGATACAATCTTAAATTCTTGCATATTTCTTGATTTACACTTATATTATTGCATATTTCTGAATTCAACCTTGCATTGCCACATATTTCTTTACCCAACATTTAACTGTTGTATTAATCTTGATCCAACCATATATTTGTGCATATTTTTTTATCCAACCATATATTTGTGCATATTTTTTTATCCAACCTTATACTGTCGCATTTTTCATGATCCAACAATGTTTGTTGTTGTTGTTTTTTTTTTTGCATATCCTTTACAGGACATCGCTGCCAACACCAGCATCTTTCAGCTGATTGTTGATTTCATGGCAAGATTACGCTCAGTAATTTGCCATTGCTTTCTGAGCGGCCGGCTCACATACCCCGTAAGTTACCGACGCGATTCGAACGACTGCTGATTCTCACCGTCGCCACATTACCTACGAGAGTATACGAGATTACGGAGAAAAGTAGCTAACCTCTAGGCCAAGAAGCCGGCGATCCAACAATACATTTGAATATTTCTTGATGCAACTTTATATCACTGCATATTTATTTTTCCAATCAAATAATGTTGAACACTTCTTGTTGTATCTTATACTATTGCATATTTCTTGACCAACAATATATTATTAAATAAATGCCCAGCACCAACCTTGTAATGTCGTATATATTTTGCTACAAGCTGGTATCGTGGGGTATCTCCTGCTCCACCTTTCTGTTTAGTCGATGTTGATCCATCGACTAAACTAAACTAAACAAAACTGCTCCACCTTTTGTTCCATATTAGTTAAGCCCACTTTGATATTATCCTACATATCACGTGCTTCACTCATACATAATAGGATATTTCTGAAGCATAAAGTGTTAGTCTTCACATATACAAACGTATTATGAGATGAGTGGTAAACTCAGCTCCTCGCCACTTTTCTTCAAAGAAGGATCTCAGATACTCTCAGTCATATGTGTTGGGGGAAAAATAGTCCTCTGCCATTGTCGATGTCTGTGTGTTGGAGGCAGTGAACCAAGTTCAGAATCTTGACTAACTGGGTTTGAAGTCATCCAATATATATTTTGTACAAGTCTAAGGACTTTCCCGCCAGTTTGTATATCTGCAAGCATCTTTGTCAAGCCATGTCTTACTCTATCGAAAACCTTTGTGTAGCCAATGAAGCAAATATGTAGATCTTTGCTTACGTCCATCAGACGCTCCCTTAATGTTCTCAGCAAATACACAGCATTTGCTGCTTCCTTACCTTCTACAAACTCACTATTTCCCCCCTATTTCAGGTTGCATTTTCTTCCTAACTTTTTTTCATGATGGTTCTTAATAAAATCTTTGTGATTTGACTCATTATGTTCAATGTTGATCACAATCCAAGGCTCTTGATTTCTTTGGTATTGCAATAAACATAGATTTACATAAGTCACGTGGTATATCTCCAGTATCGTAAATTGTGTTTAGCAGCTTGGTGACCTGGTCTATTTCATATTCTTCTTTGGCCTTGATCATTTCTGTTGTGACCCAGCATCTTGCCAGTCTTCACATGGCTAAGAGCATTCTGAACTTCCATCTTTATTAATAAATGGAATATCATACTGTTCCCCATGTGAACCATTCTAAAGGTTGTTCATGTATTCTGACCACATATTTAAAATCTTCTCCTTGTCCATTATGATCTGGCCTTTTCTGGTTTTCAGGCAACTTGTTGATGTTATGTGTTCTTTTGTTAGTGAAGCCATTAATTCTTTTATGCAATAATTTGTATTTCAGGTGTTGTTCTTCATTGTTCCTACAATTTCTGTCAAGCCCTGCTTCTTTTGTCTTTGTCAGACGGGCCTGGGTGCTCAATTCTTAATCCTTTGGGAAAAAGTGTTTGTTCATTCTTTGCATAATTTTCTACGTTTCCAATGAATCTCTTCATATTTTTCATTGTTATTTTGTCTTATTTCCATAAGTTTTAAGATATCTTCCATCATCTTTTTCTTAAGTTTCATCATCAAGTGCCATGCCAGCTGGCGTAGGCTTTCATGTCTCTCCATATATCTTGGTCTTTGATGTTCTAGACAACTCTGCTGCTGACATTCCTCTACGCCACCATCTCAATCCATCCAGCATCAGTTCACGACGTCTATTATCTTCAATTTTGGGACAGTTCTTTCTGCAGCCTGTAGACTGAGTTCTTCCATAATTCCCATTTGCCATTCCCGTGGTACACCTGAAAGTCTATCCATTCAGACTCCTGCAGTAGTTTCTGTCATGGGATGGACCTGACTTACTTGTGATGGGATGTTGTTTTATAAACTGCAAACATTAATTAACCGGTTAAAAGTTAGTTGCATATCCTTTACATGACGTCGCAGTCAACCCCAGCATTTTTTTTGGCTGTTTGAGATCTCTTGGCAAGTTCACGTGCAGTACTTTGCCATTGATTTCTGAACGACTGGCATCCATACCATTTTACAAAAAACCCAACGCAAGGTGATCTGCTATCAAATAGTCCGCATGTGTTTCGAAAGCGGTATGCGGGATTACAAAATGCTTCTGTAACCCTTTGCCATGCACAAAATAGAAGGACTAAAATGGTATGACAGATATACCAGTGTAGAGCTCATGGAGAGAACCAACCAAATCCCACTGAATCAAGAGATGAAGAAAATACACTGGTGCTGGATGGGCCATACATAGAGAAAACGTGAGAAAAGTATAATTCGAAAGCCCTGTATATGGAATCCACAAGGCAACAAAAATTTTGGAACACATAAAAACACAAGAACAAGAGAAGTAGAATCAGAAATGAATAACATGGGAAGAACACGGACAGTGCTGCAAGGGATAGCTTAAGATAGGAGGGCTTGGGGTGAGCTGGTGCAGGTTCTATTTCCAAATAGAGGGTAAAGGGTGGAAAGAATAAGAAATACATTAAGTCATATCTATTGTTGTCATCTGCAGACTGATCTCTCCTGGTTTTCAGAGGAACAGCCTGTGGTGGACGAGAGGCCCAATATATGGAAGTGAGGCTAAGCAGCCATGTGCAGGACGTGACGATTCCTTGGGTGAGCCCAGTACCAGAGCACTAGGTGTTGGCTATGCAATTATGGAAGCCTCCTTTGATAGCGGGGAATTCTCATGGTCCGCTTCTGCCTTCTCTTGAGGGCTGACTGTTGTCCCCAGCTGTTCTGAATGGACCAGCTGGGATGGAGATGACACCACAACAGTGTGTTGACCATCCTACGAAACACAAGTTAACCTGGTCAACAGATGCCTGCAGAAGTCGGATGTGTCAGCCGAAAGGTGCAAATATTGCAGCTCTGCTGTAAACAGGCACAACGTAATTACGTCCAAATAATATTCCGGATGAACGCAGCAGAAGAAGAAGATATCTATTGTGATTGCACTCTTGTAAAGCCGATTTATACTTCATGTTTTTCCTATTTATGCTCTACGATGTTTCTCTACTGGACCTCACCCTGGTCAACTTTTTGTATTTGATGTGACAATTGTGATGGTCTCACAATCAAGAGTTCACAAGTGTGAGAATGCAAAACAAACAACAACAGACAAACATTCACATGATTCAATAACATGCTTCAACCAATTCCCAACTAACAAACACAAGAGAATAAACGATAAACAATAACAGACTTTTCATAAGAAGAAAATGTCCAATAAGGGAAAAACTAATTTATAAAAAGTAAAATGTGCCAAATGTATTTATTCTTTACATTGAAGCAAAAACAATTTGCAAATTACGTGAATAAAAATATGGTAAATTTAACAGGCATAATTATTTGTATGTGCAACCTTATATTCTACTCAATACAACTGTTTTTATGTGTTTGTTTGCATGAAGTCTTCTGAATTACACTGTCACCACAACGTCGTCATCATAAAAGCAAATCCTTACTGACAAATCTATTTTCTCTGTATAGTCAAGCAAGATGTCTGTGTGTCAGCAGGGCCCATAAGCGAGACAAATAGCAGTAATTCTGTTATCCACCATACATGTCATAAGTGCTGACTAAGGAGGGTTGGAAAGTAACTGGCTACCTCACCCCATAGAAAATGTTAGCAGCAAAACCCACACAATCTTGAACAAGTCTAAACAGGGTCTGACAAGTGTTGGTTCAAGGTCCATCATCCACTAGGAGATGAAAGGTTAAAAGATAGTTGCATATCTTTACAGGACGTCGCAGTCAACCTCAGCTTTTTTCTGCTGTTTGCGATCTCTTGGCAAGTTTACGTTCAGTAGTTTGCCATTGCTTTCTGAACGACCGACACCCATACTATTTCATTAAAAAACCAACATAAGACAGTCTGCTGTCAAATTGCCCGCAGCTGTTTTTCGAACGCAGTATGTGGGATTACGAACTGCATCTGTAACCCCTTCGCTACAGAGCCGGCAGATGAAAGGTAGAAGAGTGAAAAGAAGAGTCTAGAAAGGAGTCTACAGTTAATTCAAAAATCAGGGCCTCTGATGTCTTAACTCTTTCTACACCAAGCAGTGTGCCATATACGATGCACTAATTTATAGGTGCATCAATCAATATCTCATATGTGATTGCACTTCTAAAGTAAAACAATCGGACAATGTATCTGTTTTATATAAAAAGAGTATATTCGACTACTGCGGAAGTAATACTTCTGTGATTTTCTTTCTTTCATTGTTTCTACATTTGGGCATCCTCTGTGATCTTCTAAGATTAATATAATGAACCAGCAAATTTAATCACTTCTTCAGCACACCCCTAGGGCAAGCCACGCCTGTGCCGCCAACTCCACAATATCCATTCTTGTTTTTGTCTAGATATTGCTGGTGGTAATCTTCAGCGTAGTAAAATTCTGGGGCAGGTACGATTTCTGTGGTGATTTTACCAAAACCTGCTTTACTTAAGGCTTCCTGGAACTCATCCCTGGTAGCTTCTGCCTCGGTCTGCTGCTCGCTGCCATATGTGTAAATTGCTGATCTGTATTGCGTGCCTACATCATTGCCTTGACGATAACCTTGTGTAGGGTCATGGTTCTCCCAGAAGACCTGAGGTGCAAACATTATAAATATTTAGCACATGTGCAAGAAAGCATTAATAGGAATTATAAAGAAACATACACATTATAACAAAGATGATATTGATACATGTGGACAATTCAGCCATAAGCAGAAGCTGTTAGCCAATCACTGTCCATGTAACACTCACAAAGCCAATCACTGTCTACATAACACTCACACAGCCAATCACTGTCCATGTAACACTCACGCAGCCAATCACTGTCCATGTAACACTCACTTTTTTTTTTAAATTTATGCTACTTACAGTATGTTACAAAAAACTAATCCACAAATTTCATACAATATTAATTTTATTTTTGACAAATGAAAGTAAGTCTATTTACATGCCATTCAAGAATATTAACGCCTTTTCGTTACCAAGGCCCATAGACGAAGCAAAGGACAGTAACTCTGTTTCATACCATGCATACCACCAGAGGACACTGAGGAGTGTGATGACCATTCATTTAATCCAGTGGGTT
The DNA here is from genome assembly GCA_963921405.1 of Cepaea hortensis. Taxonomy (NCBI): domain Eukaryota; kingdom Metazoa; phylum Mollusca; class Gastropoda; order Stylommatophora; family Helicidae; genus Cepaea; species Cepaea hortensis. The sequence continues at coordinate 57,399,160 of OY992897.1, read as the reverse complement.
TGAAAGTTTGGAACCTTGAATTTTAAGATGTCCGGTAAGGTCTATTTTGACTCGAAATGTTCTTTGACAATGTGGGCAAAGAATGCTTGATATTCTATGAAGAGAATCTCCTGCAGTGGTTTTTTTTATCCATCATATTTTTTTCATGATTCCTGCAGTCCGGTTTGCTTCACAAGTGACATCACCTTTGCGTAATGAAGTACGCCACAAATTTTGATCTTTGGCAGCAGTCTCCCAAGTGTTGTAATGAATTCCAAAAGCTTTCAGTGAGATCTCCAGTGTCTTTAAAGTGTTTCCTCTAGCCGCCTTGGGAGCGTTTACAACAGCACAGCTCACCATTGCCATGATCAAGGTGAGGTCATGGGACACTTACTGCATACAGGTCAGAGCTTCACACAGTTGGTGTGAAGATTGAGCAGGTACAGGGCCACGCTTTGCAAGGCGAGTTGCTGAGCAGGGGACAACGAGTCCTTTAGGGCTCATTGACATCTGGACCGAGTTTCGGGTCGGACTGAAAATGACGAATGACAGAATCTCATCTTGCTGCCACATTGTATATATGCATAGTTTGTGAAACAGCGGTTGAATGCCGATGTCATTTGAGAGATTGAGCGACAGAGTTTGACTGTAGATGCAGAGTGCAAGTATTGTTGTCTGAAGTTTTAGTCGCTTTGATTAACACTGATTAGATGATGTTGTGAACTATTTTAAAGAGACGATAATACACTGTTTAGAAACTACGCTGCTGTTGTGTCATGAAGAGTTCATTATTGAAGTGGTGTTGAACATCATGTGATGTGTATGTAAAGATTCATATTCACAGAAGGTGTGAAGAGTGATACTACAGCAAGTCTATTAAGAATTACTCCTGGAGAACAACAATACGCTCTTAGCCAGATATTAGATACAAATAGCACGGTGGCTTACAAGCAGGTGGGTAGATAGTCAGTCGACATACACATGTGCAATCTATGCCAGAGAATATGCCCCACAAGAACTATATGGCATATATTCTTAGCGAGCCTGTGATCTGGCATGCGAGTCAATTAACCAGCCCAGCGAATCTGATTCTTCATTAGTAAAGTGTGGATCCTGGGCATGGACGCTCTGTCTAGGAATTCAGTGTCTGGGATCTTGCCTTGCCATTTAATCTTAAATAATCTTCATTTATGATACTGATGATCCTACATGCCACTATGTCAGACAGTCCAGAATCTTCTCTCTTGGTGTCTACTCTCTCCTCCCCTCCAATGTTCCTGTTGTGACAAAAAACTCTAGCTTTCCCCTTGTCATGATGTGAGTAACCAGTTCTTTTTCTCTTTGTGTGTTAACTTATTTCAAGATATCTTCATTACTCTTACTATCCATACACTGCGTCCTCATCATTGTTCTGTAAAGCCACATCTCAACAGCTTCAACCTAATCCCTCACTCGTCACATGTCCATGATTTGCAACTGTACATCAAGATTGGCTCAAAAAAGCTCTTAAGAACTCTTAAGTTGAACTAGTTGGAAAATATTCAACCAGTCCATTATGTTTTTTAATGTCTCTTAAATCCTTGCTTGGCTATAAATGTGCCCACGACACAGTTCACCCTCTCTTATGGCTCTGTGGCGAAGGAGGTTACGAATGCAATTCGCAAGCCCGCATACCATGTTCGAAACACACCTGTGGGCAATTTGGAAGCAGCCTTGCATTGGTTTCTATACAATAGTATGTGTGCTGGTCATTCAGAAAGCAATTAGCAAACTACTGAACGCACACTTGCCCAGGAACCACAAGCAGCCAAAATATGCTGCAGTTGACTGCTACTTCCTGTAAAGGATACAACAAACATATTTAAGGCAACAGGGTTAGTTGGCAATCACTGTACTAACATGGCGCAGAATAAAGCAAACACGTGAGGTTACTACCTGTAATAAGGAACCATAGCTGGTCTGACTGGGATCGAAGATCACTCGGACCACTTCTGTGTGGCCTGTTTGTCCGGTGCACACCTCCTTGTATGTTGGGTTGGGAGTAAACCCCCCTGCATATCCCACCTGTCAATAGATCAGACAATGAGAACAATGACTTACCACTGGTGGACACTGTCGTGGAGCTACACTGTCGTGGAGCTACACTGTCATGGAGCTACACTGTCATTGAACTACAGTCGTTGAACTACACTGTCGATGAATTACACTGCCATGGAACTACACTGTCATGGAACTACACTGTTGAGAAACAACACTACTGTGGAACTACACTGCCATGGAACTACACTGTCGAGGAACTACACTGCCATGGAACTACACTGTCATGGAACTACACTGTTGAGAAACAACACTACTGTGGAACTACACTGTTGAGGAACTACACTGCCATGGAACTACACTGTCAGGAACTACACTGTTGAGAAACAACACTACTGTGGAACTACACTGTCATGGAACTACACTGTTGAGAAACAACACTACTGTGGAACTACACTGCCATGGAACTACACTGTCGAGGAACTACACTGTTGAGAAACAACACTACTGTGGAACTACACTGCCATGGAACTACACTGTCAAGGAACTACACTGCCATGGAACTACACTGTCGAGGAACTACACTGTTGAGAAACAACACTACTGTGGAACTACACTGTTGAGGAACTACACTGCCATGGAACTACACTGTTGAGAAACAACACTACTGTGGAACTACACTGCCATGGAACTACACTGTCGAGGAACTACACTGCCATGGAACTACACTGTCGAGGAACTACACTGCCATGGAACTACACTGTCATGGAACTACACTGTTGAGAAACAACACTACTGTGGAACTACACTGTTGAGGAACTACACTGCCATGGAACTACACTGTCATGGAACTACACTGTTGAGAAACAACACTACTGTGGAACTACACTGCCATGGAACTAAACTGTCAAGGAACTACACTGTCATGGAACTACACTGTCATGGAACTACACTGTCATGGAACTACACTGTCATGGAACTACACTGTCATGGAACTACACTGTCATGGAACTACACTGACTAAACTACATGGTGATACCACCATATTTTTAATAAATCGTCACATAATGGGTGATGTGGTCAATAACAAGCCAGCTGCCGTTACTTTCCAGCAAATATTCCTATACCCATTTGGGGCTGGGTCAGCCTGTACATAAATAATGTTTATGAAGAGCTAAATTTATTATCTCTCACAACTGGCATCTAATTGGACTCATTACTGGCCGTTGAAGATAAGGACGGAGCACGTATGGGACTGTCTCAAGTGCTGTGATGTCTGTTAACTCAACTACTCAATTCCCTCTCACAACTTTACTGCAAGTAGCTGTTGAAATATAGTTGTTACTTAAAAGTCTCTTTTCACGCGTAATAATCCACGGTCTAGAAACAACATATTTGGAATGGTATAAAATAACTCTGCATGTAACATGTTACAAAATACAGCTAATGCACACGAATGAAGGGTCACCTGAGTGGAGTAAACTCCTTTCTGTGTCCAGAATTTCCTTTCTTCTCCCCAGAAACACCCCATGCCTACAAGGAAACAACATAAGTTAGTTAACTGTTAACACAAACCATTTACACACACCTATTTACGGTTAATACACACATACTAATAGATAACATGTATATATTATTACTGATTAACACATATATTAATGGTTAACACATTAATAACTAACACACACATACTAATGGCTAACATACACATATTATAATGGCTTACATACACATGGTAATGGCTAATACAAATACTAATGGCTAACGTACATACTAATGGCTAACATACATACTAATGGCTAACATACATACTAATGACTAATACACGCATACTAATATATAACACACAAATATTATAATGGCTAACACACACATATTATAATGGCTAACATACATGGTAATGGCTAACACACATACTAATGGCTGACATACATACTAATGGCTGACACACGCATACTAATGGCTGACATACATACTAATGGCTGACATACATACTAATGGCTGACATACATACTAATGGCTGACATACATACTAATGGCTGACACACGCATACTAATGGCTGACACACACACACATACTAATGGCTAACACACACATACTAATGGCTAACATACATACTAATGGCTAACATACATACTAATGGCTAACATACATACTAATGGCTGACACACGCATACTAATGGCTGACACACACACACATACTAATGGCTAACATACATACTAATGGCTAACATACATACTAATGGATAACATACATACTAATGGCTAACATACATGGTAATGGCTAACACACATACTAATGGCTAACATACATACTAATGGCTAACATACATACTAATGGCTAACATACATACTAATGGCTAACATACATACTAATGGCTAACATACATACTAATGGCTAACATACATACTAATGGCTGACATACATACTAATGGCTAACATACATACTAATGGCTAACATACATACTAATGGCTAACATACATACTAATGGCTAACATACATACTAATGGCTAACATACATACTAATGGCTAACATACATACTAATGGCTAACATACATACTAATGGCTAACATACATACTAATGGCTGACATACATACTAATGGCTGACACACGCATACTAATGGCTGACACACACACACATACTAATGGCTAACATACATACTAATGGCTAACATACATACTAATGGCTAACATACATGGTAATGGCTAACACACATACTAATGGCTGACATACATACTAATGGCTAACATACATACTAATGGCTAACATACATACTAATGGCTAACATACATACTAATGGCTAACATACATACTAATGGCTAACATACATACTAATGGCTAACATACATACTAATGGCTGACATACATACTAATGGCTAACATACATACTAATGGCTAACATACATACTAATGGCTAACATACATACTAATGGCTAACATACATACTAATGGCTAACATACATACTAATGGCTAACATACATACTAATGGCTAACATACATACTAATGGCTGACATACATACTAATGGCTAACATACATACTAATGGCTAACATACATACTAATGGCTAACATACATACTAATGGCTAACATACATACTAATGGCTAACATACATACTAATGGCTGACACACGCATACTAATGGCTGACACACACACACATACTAATGGCTAACATACATACTAATGGCTAACATACATACTAATGGCTAACATACATACTAATGGCTAACATACATGGTAATGGCTAACACACATACTAATGGCTAACATACATACTAATGGCTAACATACATACTAATGGCTAACATACATACTAATGGCTAACATACATACTAATGGCTGACATACATGGTAATGGCTGACATACATACTAATGGCTAACATACATACTAATGGCTAACATACATGGTAATGGCTAACACACATACTAATGGCTAACATACATACTAATGGCTAACATACATACTAATGGCTAACATACATACTAATGGCTAACATACATACTAATGGCTAACATACATACTAATGGCTAACATACATACTAATGGCTAACATACATACTAATGGCTAACATACATACTAATGGCTGACATACATACTAATGGCTAACATACATACTAATGGCTAACATACATGGTAATGGCTAACACACATACTAATGGCTAACATACATACTAATGGCTGACATACATACTAATGGCTAACATACATGGTAATGGCTAACACACATACTAATGGCTAACATACATACTAATGGCTAACATACATACTAATGGCTAACATACATACTAATGGCTAACATACATACTAATGGCTAACATACATACTAATGGCTAACATACATGGTAATGGCTAACACACATACTAATGGCTAACATACATACTAATGGGTAACATACATACTAATGGCTAACATACATACTAATGGCTAACATACATACTAATGTCTGACACACGCATACTAATGGCTGACACACACACACATACTAATGGCTAACACACACATACTAATGGTTGACACACACATACTAATGGCTGACACATACATACTAAAGGCTGACACACACATACTAATGGCTGACACACACATACTAATGGCTGACACACACATATTATAATGGCTAACACACACAATAATGGTTAACACACATACTATTCGCTAACACACACATATTATAATGGCTAACACACACATGGTAATGGCTAACACAAATACTAATTGCTAACACACATACTAATGGCTAACATACATACTAATGGCTAACTCACATATTCTAATGGCTAACTCACACAAAGGGAAGACAAAGAAATAAATACCTGGATGGCTTGGCCACGTGGCATGGTCGTGACAGGAACACAGAACTGATCCACGACTCTGGTGATTGTTTGAGATGGTGAAACATGACTGCCCACACTTATCGGCTTGGCACTGATGGATGGAACTCACACATACTAATGGCTAACTCACATATTCTAATGGCTAACTCACATATTCTAATGGCTAACTCACACATAGTAATGGCTAACTCACACATACTAATGGCTAACTCACATATTCTAATGGCTAACTCACATATTCTAATGGCTAACTCACATATTTTAATGGCTAACTCACACATAGTAATGGCTAACTCACATATTCTAATGGCTAGCTCACACATAGTAATGGCTAACTCACATATTCTAATGGCTAACCCACACATAGTAATGGCTAACTCACACATAGTAATGGCTAACTCACATATTCTAATGGCTAACTCACATATTCTAATGGCTAAATCACACATAGTAATGGCTAACTCACATATTCTAATGGCACATATTCTAATGGCTATCTCACACATAGTAATGGCTAACTCACATATTCTAATGGCTAACTCACATATTCTAATGGCTAACTCACACATACTAATGGCTAACACACATATTCTAATGGCTAACTCACATATTCTAATGGCTAACTCACATATTCTAATGGCTAACTCACACATAGTAATGGCTAACTCACATATTCTAATGGCACATATTCTAATGGCTAACTCACACATAGTAATGGCTAACTCACATATTCTAATGGCTAACTCACATATTCTAATGGCTAACTCACATATAGTAATGGCTAACTCACATATTCTAATGGCACATATTCTAATGGCTAACTCACACATAGTAATGGCTAACTCACATATTCTAATGGCTAACTCACACATAGTAATGGCTAACACACATATTCTAATGGCTAACTCACATATTTTAATGGCTAACTCACACATAGTAATGGCTAACTCACATATTCTAATGGCTAACTCACATATTCTAATGGCTTACTCACATATTCTAATGGCTAACTCACATATTCTAATGGCTAACTCACACATAGTAATGGCTAACTCACATATTCTAATGGCACATATTCTAATTGCTAACTCACATATTCTAATGGCTAACTCACATATTCTAATGGCTAACTCACATATTCTAATGGCTAACTCACATATTCTAATGGCTAACTCACATATTCTAATGGCTAACTCACATATTCTAATGGCTAACTCACATATTCTAATGGCTAACTCACATATTCTAATGGCTAACTCACATATTCTAATGGCTAACTCACACATATTAATGGCTAACTCACATATTCTAATGGCTAACTCACACATACTAATGGCTAACACACATATTCTAATGGCTAACTCACATATTCTAATGGCTAACTCACACATAGTAATGGCTAACTCACATATTCTAATGGCTAACTCACATATTCTAATGGCTAACTCACACATAGTAATGGCTAACTCACATATTCTAATGGCTAACTCACATATTCTAATGGCACATATTCTAATGGCTAACTCACACATAGTAATGGCTAACTCACATATTCTAATGGCTAACTCACATATTCTAATGGCACATATTCTAATGGCTAACTCACACATAGTAATGGCTAACTCACATATTCTAATGGCTAACTCACACATAGTAATGGCTAACTCACATATTCTAATGGCTAACTCACATATTCTAATGGCTAACTCACATATTCTAATGGCTAACTCACACATTCTAATGGCTAACTCACATATTCTAATGGCACATATTCTAATGGCTAACTCACACATAGTAATGGCTAACTCACATATTCTAATGGCTAACTCACACATACTAATGGCTAACACACATATTAATGGCTAACAGGCACATACTAATGGCTAACACACATATACTCATGGTTAAAACATACATACTAATGGCTAGCACACACATACTAATGTCTAACACACACATACTAATGGCTAACTCACACATAGTAATGGCTAACTCACATATTCTAATGGCTAACTCACATATTCTAATGGCTAACTCACACATAGTAATGGCTAACACACATATACTAATGGCTAACTCACACATAGTAATGGCTAACACACATATACTCATGGTTAAAACATACATACTAATGGCTAGCACACACATACTGTCTAACACACACATACTAATGGCTAACTCACACATAGTAATGGCTAACTCACATATTCTAATGGCACATATTCTAATGGCTAACTCACACATAGTAATGGCTAACTCACATATTCGAATGGCTAACTCACACATACTAATGGCTAACACACATATTAATGGCTAACACGCACATACTAATGGCTAACACACATATACTCATGGTTAAAACATACATACTAATGGCTAGCACACACATACTAATGTCTAACACACACATACAAATGGCTAACTCACACATAGTAATGGCTAACTCACATATTCTAATGGCTAACTCACATATTCTAATGGCACATATTCTAATGGCTAACTCACACATAGTAATGGCTAACACACATATACTAATGGCTAACTCACACATAGTAATGGCTAACACACATATACTCATGGTTAAAACATACATACTAATGGCTAGCACACACATACTGTCTAACACACACATACTAATGGCTAACTCACACATAGTAATGGCTAACTCACATATTCTAATGGCTAACTCACATATTCTAATGGCACATATTCTAATGGCTAACTCACACATAGTAATGGCTAACTCACATATTCTAATGGCTAACTCACACATAGTAATGGCTAACTCACATATTCTAATGGCTAACTCACATATTCTAATGGCTAACTCACATATTCTAATGGCTAACTCACACATTCTAATGGCTAACTCACATATTCAAATGGCACATATTCTAATGGCTAACTCACACTTAGTAATGGCTAACTCACATATTCTAATGGCTAACTCACACATAGTAATGGCTAACTCACATATTCTAATGGCTAACTCACACATACTAATGGCTAACACACATATTCTAATGGCTAACTCACATATTCTAATGGCTAACTCACACATAGTAATGGCTAACTCACATATTCTAATGGCACATATTCTAATGGCTAACTCACACATAGTAATGGCTAACTCACATATTCTAATGGCTAACTCACACATAGTAATGGCTAACTCACATATTCTAATGGCTAACTCACATATTCTAATGGCTAACTCACACATAGTAATGGCTAACTCACATATTCTAATGGCTAACTCACATATTCTAATGGCTAACTCACATATTCTAATGGCTAACTCACACATAGTAATGGCTAACTCACATATTCTAATGGCTAACTCACATATTCTAATGGCTAACTCACATATTCTAATGGCTAACACACATATTCTAATGGCTAACTCACATATTCTAATGGATAACACACATATACTAATGGTTAACACACATATACTAATGGCTAACTCACACACATATTCTAATGAACACACACACTAAAAGACACAAATAACAGACACGCAGGCAACCAATCATAGGTGCACATATACAATACACACAGAATATCAAACAAGATGGAAGACTTTACCAAATAAAGCAGTTGCCATGTTAGCAGGAAATGGTGGAACGGTTGAAGTACCCAACACTGTATGTTTAGGGCTTACCGTTATTGGCTGTGATCGTCCTGGAAAAGTGGTAGAAAAAGTACAACTTTAAATTAAGCCTCCTGACATACTTCTTCTTCGAATATTCCATGCCATGTGGTGTTATTGTGTAAATGACGTATGTATGCAGGTATGTGTAAATGCATGTCTGTATATATGTCTGGCTGCCCGCCTGTCTCATCACATGGTAATATGCACTGTTTATGTTTACAACTTTCATTTGTGTTAGCCATTGACAATACTGTTTTTCCTATGTGAATGTAACATACACAATAGATACTTGATGTATGAAAGATGAATGATTGGAAGGGCCAAATATAAGACAAGCCTGCGTGCTAAATTTATGACCCAGTGAAAATAATTTCTTCATTTATGTCTGTCCACAGTCTTGTCTTGCATGCTGCAAATCATTTCTGTTTCCAATGTTCCTCAATGTCATGATACCAGGCTGTCTAAAATCTTCTCTATTGATCTTCCCCGACTTCTCTTCTCCTCCAAATTTCCCCTTTGTCACAAAACACTCCAGCTTTCCGCTTCTCATGACGTACCCAAAGAATGTGAACTGCCTCCTTCTGATGCGGGCAACCAGTTCTCTTTGGGAACTTCTTTTAAGATATCTTCATTACATGTTTTATCTGTCCATGATGCTCAACATTCTAAATTCAAAATTAATAGCATTGGTTAGTAATGAAGATGCAAACAATTGCCAACAATTCAATTTCTCAAAGAAAATAAATTCAAATTTCAATTCACATGGTGTTTATGAACATTAACTAAGCCAATAGTTTTGTTTTAAATAAACAAATGAAGAATTAAAAGTTTGGTAATCTTAATTAATCTCACTAATGTTAACCGCTTCATTCCTTCAAGGATGGTATATAATTTCTTCGAGTTCCTACATACATACTTACAATCAAAATAATACCTAATTATAATATTCTAAATCTCTGAATTAATTACATTCCAGCACGATAGACGTTTGTTTTTTTTGTTTATGTGTAGACCTATTATTAGTATTATCCACTTTAGTTCTAACAACTGATTTATAGTAACTGCACTAAGCTATCATTCACACATTTCTAAAATAACGTTTCACTCAACAGTCAAATCGATAAATTACACTTGACTACAGTTACATTTCTAGCAATGTATCACTCGAAACACTCCAGCGAAGAAGAATTTCCAAGGAGTGCACATTTAGTGCAATGTCTACACAGTCCAACTCGTTCCCCCAATTCTATGTTTCTCAATGTTGTTTTACTTTTAGTGTTTACACTGTCAAAGTTTTAACAAGTTTCCTGAGTAATTGTAGTAATACTTTAAGTTAACAGCTAATGACTGTTTATATGTGTAGCTAATCTGCCTACATAATTATATGCATTTTCGTTCGATACGCTACTTTGTTGATTTCATAAATCTCAAGTCAAAATTTCCACACATGTCGCAAGGTCGGAATTTCCCCACATGATGTTGTCGTACTGGGATCTCCTGCATGATGCATAGCACGGGATCTTCCATGTATTTTGTAGACTTTTTTTGCCTCTGTGTTTCTCTCACAACAATCAACCAATATCTTTCTTTATGTTAAAATTTCAGTGTTCACGCGTTACCTGCAAACTCCCTATGTTGTCCCAGATGACGCTGTTTTCACTAATCAAGTTTGCATGAATTAAATTCAAGTTGTGGGTTATGCTAACCACTGATCATCATCAAGTGCCCTGCCAGCTGGCGTAGACATTCATGGCTCTCCACAGATCTCGGTCTTTGGTGTTCTGGATCAACTCTGCTGATGATATTCCTCCATGCCACCGTCTCAATCCATCCAGCACCATTTCTCTTGGTCTGCCTCTGGCTCTCTTCCCCTCGATCTTTCCAGTTGTCACGATGTTCTCCGATGCCACGCTTCTCATCACATGACCAAAGAAAGCTGTCTGTCTCTTTCTTATTGTTAAATATAATGTTCTAGTTTCATTAGCCTTTTTCAGGAAATCGTTGTTAGTTACTCTGGCAGTCCAAGGAATTCGCAACATTCGTCTCAGGAACCACATCTCCGTTGCTTCTAAGTTCTTCCTAATTTGTTAATTTACATTGCAAGATTCACTGCCATACAACAAAACTGGTTCTATATAGCATTTCAGCACTCTCTTTCTTCCATTCACTGATAGTGACTTATTGCATAAGATACTCTTCACTGCAAGCGGTAAATTCACTGTAGTAGCTTTGTCAAAATGCAAACTCATATAGATGAGATGAATGTTTACTTTTGTCTGCCATGGCCCTCAGACATAGTAGAAATGTTCAATATGTAGAAATGTTCTATATTAGGTACTTCTTCTTCTTCGTTCATCTGGAGTTTTTTTTTCGGATGTGACTGCGTTGTGCCTGTTTACAGCAGAGCTGCGTTCTTGCGCCGTTAGGCCGACACATCCGACTTCTGCGGGCATTTGTTGACCGGGTTAACCTTCCCGGGGGTTTCTTAGGACGTTTGACTCTCACTGTTGTGGTGTTATCCCCCATCCCAGCTGGTCCATATAGAACAGCCAAAGATCCTGGTCAGCCCTCAAGGGAAGGCAGGGGCAGACCATGGGCATTCCCTGCCATCCAAGGAGGCTTCCATACTTGCAGAGCCGATACATAGCGCTCTGGTACTGGGCTCACCCAAGGAATCGTCACGTCCTGCACATGGCTGCTTAGCCTCACTTCCGTATATTGGGCCTTCCGTTCACCATAGGCTGTTCTTCCGGAAACCAGAAGTATGCAGTCTGCAGATGACATCCACACAGTGAGCTTTTGATTCAGACTTTCCACGTAATGGATTTGCTATCCAAGCAATATTCCATTTCGTGCCACTAGGACACTTTTCCACCTTTTATGAAGCCCACACAGCGAGCTTTCGATTTGGACTTTCCACATAATGGATTTGCTATCCAAGCAATATTCCATTTCATGCCTCTGGGTCTTCATGCACCTTTAAATGTCAACCTGTATATAGTTAAAGTAATCTGCGGTCAACTTTAGCTTGTTGATATCTCCATAGAGCTTGTCCTCAAATGAAGCAGGTGTGGGCCAAAATATCTTTCTCTGTTCTGCATACGTTGGGCAATCCTGCAGCAAATGTTTTGCTGTCATTTTTCCAGTTCTACAATTACATTCATCGGTATCTCCTATCTTTGGTTTATTGAACAAGTGGTATTTCAGCCTGTTATGTCCTGTGCGGAGTCTGAAGATTGCTACTTGTTCTCTTCGGTCGAGTTTGTAATATGCATCATCCTTCTGATGGCCTGGATGCTCTGATTCCCATTTGGTTCTATAAGTGCTTTTTATCAACCTTTTTGCCTCATTATAGGTTATGTCTATGTCAGGCTGTGGTAGTCGTCCGCCCTCTTTTGCCAGTCTGTCAGCCTCTTCATTTCCAGGTATACTGCTATGTGATGGGATCCACTGTATTACAACATTTTTGGATTTCTGGCATAGACCATGGAGTGTTGCTCTTAGGTCAGCTAGTTCTGTGCTGTTATTGCTCTTCAGTATTGAGACAGCTGACTTTGCATCTGTGAAGATAGCTATTTGCTTCTCTTTATTTTCCTCCATCAGGAGCATTTCTGCTGCAGTTTTCAGAGCCTCTACCTCCGCTTTGAAGTTACTTGAAAATTTTCCAGTTGCCATTGAATGTGTTTTTTTCACTCCATTTTTTAAATTTAGGAGAATTCCTCCTCCTCCATTCTCTATTGAATTTTTGGCTGATCCATCTGTATATGCATGGGTCCAATTCCTGCTTGGGTAATGTTCTTTTATGTAGTTTAGGGTTATTTCTCTTCTTTCGGTTTCATGCTGAGTGTTCTTTTTCTCAATACCAGGAATGTTTTCTATCATCTCAGGCAGTTGCTGTTGTCTCCAAGCTGGGAACTTGTGTGCATTGTGTATGGGCTTGACTGTTGATATGTTAAGAATAGGATCTGCCCTAATCCTTCGTTTTGCAGTTTCTACAAAGTTGCTACGCTTCAGTCTTCCCTTTCCAAAACCATTAAATCTGTTGTACATAGGGTGATCTGTCAATCTTCTAAATTTTTCTGCTTGTTGCTGGGCTCTGCTATCTCTTCTATCCTGCATTGGTTGTAAACAAGTGATCTTTTCTAGTTCATTAATAGGCGTTGTCTTCAGGCTTCCAGTTATGATTCGCATTCCTTGGTTTTGGACTCTACTTATTTTGTTAAAGTTTGACTTAGCTGCTGTTGCCCAAGCTGCAATGCCATATTCCAGTACTGGCCTCACCCGTCCAGTATATAACTTCTTGAGAACTTTCTCATCTGCTCCCCACGTTGTACCAGCAAGCTTTTTCATGATTGCCATTCTCTGCCTTGCTCTTGTTCGATTTTTCTCAACCTGTGTCTTCCATGTCAGGCGACGATCAAAGGTGACTCCTAGATAGTTTGGATTTTCTTCATGGCGCAATATTTTTCCATTCAATACCAGCTTAGGTCGATAGCCATTTGGTTCTTCCAGGTCTTTTCCTTTCTTTGGGACTGGTATTAGTATAGCTTCCTTCCATGCCTGTGGGACTATTCCTCTCTTCCAGCTGTTATTTAGGACTGCTAGTAGTTTCTTCTTTGCCTTGGTGCCTAGTCCTATTAGCATTTCATTTGTGATTCCATCCTTTCCTGGTGATTTCTTCTTTTTTAGGGTATTCATTGCCTGTTCCATTTCTTCCATTGTTAGATTTGCCATCATATATTCTGCTGCTGTCTCTGTATTTCTATGATGTATCTGTTTGTCTTTGATTGCTTTCTTCTGTTCAGTTGTAATATCAATGTGGTTTGCATTTGCAGCCTTTTTTCCTGTAAGCAAGGCATTTCCTTGTTTAATTGTTATTTGTTTGTTTCTAGGTCCTTCATTGTTCATGGCTTTCACTAGTTTCCATAGTTTGTTTCCATCCCTGTCAAAATTCAGGTTTTCTGTTTTTTCCCTCCAACGATCTCTTGTTGTTTGATTTACTGTTCTTTTATATTTTGCTGAGATGGCTTTGAGAGAGGTATTCGCTTCAATTGTTTGTTCTCTCTCTGCTGTCTTCCTGGCATCTTCAACTTTGTCCTCCAAACTTTGTAGTTCTTCAGTCCAGTATGGTTTGTAATTTTTCCTCGCTCCTCTAGGAATGGACTCAGTGGCTGCCTGTATTATCGCTCTGTTTAGACTTTCCACCATTTGCTTTATGTTGCCTTATCGTGTATTTATGTTTTCACAATATTTGTCTGTTAGTATGGCAAATCTGTCCCAATCTGCTCGTTTGTAATTCCAGCGGGGCAAGGGCTTTTGCTCCTGTGGAACATACTCCATATTCATTACAAGCTTGATTGGTCTGTGGTCACTACCTGCTAATTGGTCCAGCACATGGCGATCGATTTTGTGGAGGATGTCTCCTGTGCAGAAAGCTAAGTCTGGAGTAGAAGTGGTAAGCCATCTTCTGGAGTAGAAGCTCGGTGTGTCATCCGCTTTGTTGAGTAGATGGAGATTTGAGTCTATTTCCCAGTCCTTCAATTCATCTCCTCTTTTGTCAGTATCTGGGTATCCCCATCTTTCTGAACGGCTATTAAAGTCTCCGACAATAATGCAGTTTGTGTCGGTTATTTTCATGTTTGAGAGTGTAAGGTCCTTATCTGCTGGGCTATACAGATTGTAGATTCTTATTTTCACGTCCTTTATCATTATATCAACACCTATAATTTCTGTTTGGTTGTTAGAGATCACAGATACTTCGCTGCAAGGTATTGTATTTCGTGTAAGTATTAGAACTCCTCCTTTGTGTCCTTTGCGGTCGAAACGTGTGGCCTGATATCCTCTGACTGAGAATTTGTGATTGGCGTTGAGGTGTGTCTCTTGAATGCATGCCACATCTATTCTATCTTTATGAAGACACTGTGTTAGGGAGTCTTTCTTCTTGTAAACTCCTTCGGCATTCCACTGTAGTATGTTGAGTGTCCGGGGTATTTGGTCAATAGCTCTTAACCTACTCCTCTGTGCCTTGACTCCACAGCACAGGGGAAGGTGACCACCAGTAGTCATGGGTGGACCCCCTCGAGGCAGGGGGCCCGGCACTATCGCCGCCTGATGGGACTTCACGGGATTAGCACCATAACGATTAATTTTGATTTGTGACATCATGAATTAAGTTACGTTGCACTGCTTTGTCAAGCCTGTGGCTCAGTACATCCGATTTCGACAAGCATTTATTTGGGATGCTTTCCCTAGCCTTTGACTGTCCCCAGTCTACCTACAAGGCAGCAGGTTTTACGTTGCACTGCTTTGTCAAGCCTGTGGCTCAGTACATCCGATTTTGACAAGCATGTATTCGGGTGCTTTCCCTAGCCTTTGACTGTCCCCAGTCTACCTACAAGGCAGCAGGTTTGTGTGTCTCTTCGTCTGGTCCCTCTCCCTTGACCTGTCCGACATGGGTGGCCCTACCAGTAGCTGTGCTACCGTCGGCATAGCTCTTGGGGTCATTGGGACGCACAAGCCCCTCTACCTCGTCACGGTGGACACACAGCAGAGGGGCTATATTATGTACAATTTGATTCTTCTTCTTCTTTCGTTCGCTTGAAATATGTCTATAACTGCAATGCTGTCTCTTGTATGAATTGAACTGTCTTTTTCAGTTCACACAGCGGTCCATAGAGTTTATCTTCCACTGTCGTCTCTCTAGGCCAGAAGGTTTGCCTAGATATGTTATATTTTGGGCAGTCTTGGAGTATGTGCTCTGCTGTCTGCGACGCCAATCCACATGTGCACATGGCTGTTTCACCAATCTTGAATTTTGTATACATGTGGTTGCGTAATCTATTGTGCCCTGTTCTGAGGCGCAGAATAATTACTTGTTCTGGTCTATCCATAACGTGGTAGTCATGTTGAGCAGATTTTGGTGGCTTTCTGACTGATTTGATCATTCTTTTCTTTTGGTGGTATGTAACGGGCACATCAGGCTGTTCTTCTTTGGCTCCTTCCTTAGCTAATTGATCAGCTCTGTCGTTTCCGGGTACTCCACAGTGGGATGGTATCCACTGTATGGTGACCTTATGCTGACTGCTAAGTTCAGAAAGTACAATTTGATTTAATTTGCTGTTCTCGCAGTCTGGCCATGGTTGTAGATTCACAGTCATCACTTGGTTCTCGCAAAAGTCTTACTTCTCGTAGAGCATTCAGAATGTCAGTCTGTTTTCTCATTCGTGTTGGCGGGACACAAGATATTCTTGTTGTGTATGGCTGGTTACAGTGTTATGATGCTATCAGTCAGGACACAAATAGTTGTGTTGAGATGATGATTCCTCGCATTGTCCAGATTACAGTCTGACTGGTTGCTGAACAGTTTGAGCATTGGTCTGAGTGGACTAAGCCACCACATTATATTACAACTATTTTACCTTTTATTACGAACTTCAATCACAACATAAGAACGTTTCATTTCATTTAAATAATTCACTTGTACACAATTACACAAGTTCACCTGATAATGAAATACACTTCTTAAAAACTAAAGAATATCACACTTAATTGGTCTACCTGGCGTAGAGGTTAACGTCTTTCTCCGTAATGCATATATTCTCATGAGTAACGCAGCTGCTTGAGAATTGGCAGCGGTTTGCACTGCGCTGGTAACTTACGGGGGTATGTGAGCCGGTCGCTCAGAAAGCAATGGCAAACTACTGAGCGTAATCTTGCCTAGTACATCAACAGCAGCTTAAAAATGCTGGCGTTGACTTCAACGTCCTGTAAGGGATATGCAGAAGTGTGAATACTGCCATTGCCACAAGGAGTCTGACTCTTGTCAAACTTCGACTGCGATCCTGCTCCAAGTGCCCAGCTTTAGAAGAGATCAATTTTAGGAGAGACTGTAAGGCAGTACACACACTTCCATGTGATCCGAGCTTATATTCCAGCTTATGATAATTATATATCAAATTAAAAGGGATTTTTTTTTTTTTTGCATATCCTTTACAGGACATCGCTGTCAACATCAGCATCTTTCAGCTGATTGTTGATTTCTTGGCAAGATTACGCTCCATAGTTTGCAATTGCTTTCTGAGCGGCCGTCTCACATACCCCATAAGTTATGGATGCGATTCGAACCACTGCTGATTCTCACCGTCATCACGTTACCGACGAGAGTATACGAGATTACGGAGAAAAGTCATAACCTCTAAGCCACAATTTCAAAGTAACAAAACATTAATAACATACAGTCTTGGTTTTTTTTTTTTTAAATCTTAAATCAGATCACGGTTGCAACAAACCTGGCAGAGCCTTCTCCTTTGTAATCATGACAGTCTTTGAAGACATCTCTCCCATAGAAAAAATGCCAGCACTAGGCCAGTGCAGGACGTTTGTTACTAAGAACAGTCGAGCAAGCCGTGACATCAACCTACAGCCATAAACATAACACAGTGGAGCATTATAGTGGTAAATCAAACAGTACTCCAGTTTCACCACAGCTTGAAGAAAATTTTAATGAGAAAATTAACAAAAAAAATAAAAACAGAAATTGAGGATAAACAATGCTGATTTGTAGAAGGTAAAGGCACAAACATGCAATATACATATATTTGAATGATTGAAATGAACAAAGATCTGTACTTTCTGAAGCATGTAGTGACAAAATGAACCGTACTCCAATTATACTACAGTGGAATTTTCATACATTTATTGCAAATTGTTAATGTTGCCTCAAGAATCATGTATTTGTTATTGGTTTTCCTTACAGAAACATGCAACAGTGTCATGAGTCAGTCAAATGAATTAAAGCAAATATTAATTTTCTGTGCCAAAAATAGCACGTTTCCAAGACATAATTTTTTGTTAAATTAGAATTAG